>JAINUW010000459.1:0-247500 GCA_020205615.1 Panax quinquefolius | reverse complement strand
TTAGGGTTAAAAACCTAATATTTGAAACTTAAAAAAATATCTTGAAGAATATGCTATAAGGAATAAAGAATATTCAGATAATATGCTAAGAATATGTCAGGGGTGATTTGCAAGCTTTTAAAGACGAGAGGGAAGACTGGAGAAGACTTAAGTTGGGTGAAAAAATTGAATGTAGTTTTTATAAAGCTAAATGATTTTAATAAAAGAAAGTGATTGTGTGTTATATATTATCTTATTTTAGTTGTAAGTAAGATAATATAAATGGAAAATATTATGTAATATAATATATGTATAATGTAAATATTGTGTATATAGGCAATAAAAGTAAGGTAGTATATGTACATACTTATATTATTATCCATGTATTACATGCTGAAGTTGGGTATAGATGTAGTAATATTGGTGTAGTGGGTTTTGCTGACTCAATTTTTATTAAGCAGGAGGTGTTAGTTAAAAGTAAGGACATTTGTCCACTTAGTTATAGCAGATGAAATAAAAAGCTATTTGGAAGTCCTTTTCATCACCCTTGCTTTTCTCATCCTCCAATCTTAAGTAGGAAAGATTAGAGTTTAGCCCTGACTCATTTCATTCCTATCTGTTCCAGAAACAAAAATAGTTTCTTAAACTCCTTCCATCCGTTCGAAAAGAAGAATAAGCTCTCTTTTTCCTCTATTCTAAAAGTTATTTCCAAGCATACAAGGAAGAATTGAAGCTATCAATTATTGGGGAAGGACTAGAAACCAATTACAGCAAAAGAAGCTACTTTTGATCATCATTAGTCTTGATAATTGCATTAAGCAAGGTAAGATATCAGCTATTTATAGAATATATGAAAAATTAAAGAACATAATGTTGGGAATTGTTGTTATTGCTATATTGTTGTTGTGCTTGGGTATGAAGGAGATGTTATGCAGGGTATGTGGAGTAATGATGATGAAATTTTTGGCTAGAGCATAAACCAAACCTTATGAAACCTGCATTTTGAAAGAACGCACACCACTTGTTTGATAAAAAGCCTATATGAATTGTTTTGGTTAAAACCCAAGTAGTAGACAAAACCAAGGTTTGGGCTAGATATATATATATTATATAATGATAATTAAAGAGTTTGGGTGAACTAAATTGAAGAGGAAGTAATTTTAGCCAAAACGAAAAATCTAGAAGTTATTGTGTTGGGCTACTTTTGGCTAACTGTTTCGGCTAGTTAGACTTGCTGGAAAATTTTAAGTTTCTGGGGTCTGGTAGTGTGCAATCCCAGCTAGCCATAGCCTTTGGAATGGACTAATTCTGAGTTCGGACGACTGTGTTAAGACGTGCCAAAGTGGGTGGGTCAAACTGCCCAAATCTGAAATCAGATTCAAGCAGTCCCCTTGCACGAATTTTTTGGAATTTATGTTATGAATTTGGAAATGGTCAAAGAATAAAAGTTGTAGTACCGGAAGTTATCTTCGCGTGAGCTCAAGAATCGCTCAAAAATGTTTTGAAATGAAAAAGTTATGACTATTTTAGCGAAAGAGGGTAAAGCTGGGAAAAAGGGGAAAACTGTTACGAGTGGACATTTTTGGGGCCTGTTTTAGGCTGCCTATGAGGTCCGAAATGGATGGGTTATATTTTCTAAAAAATAGCCTACTATGGTACCTATAACATATTCAAAGTTGGAAATTTTCTGATAAATGACCAAGGTGTGAGAAAATCGCAAAGTGTGGTAGTTGAGAACAAACCAGCAACAACAACTGTCGGCGCCCGGGCACGCCAAGGCACGGCCACGTGCACTACCAAGCAGTTGTGTCGTGGTGGGTAGTTTACGTGACGTCCTTTTCGCACACTATTTTGATGAGTTTCTGTGATCCGTTTTCGCAGTTAAATTTTTTTCTAAAATACTACACCATAAAATCTATAACATGGCCAATATTTTGTTGTTATATGACTTAGAATTTGAAAATTAAAAATGAGCGAAGAACTAAAATTTGAGCGAACGCCGAGCGTCGGCGCGTCGAGTGACTTTGACGTTCGACATTCTGAATCGCGTTCCGGCAAAATAATAAATCTAATAAAGTCCTATGGGGCAAGATTTGACTATAAGTGATATTTTATGCCGAGAAACATCCTTTCGGGTATAAAGAAAGAGATAAAAATATGTAATAAATATAAATTACATATTTACGTAAAATAAAAAAATTTAGTTGCCTATAAAATTATTTTGTGGTGCAACGAAGAATGTAAAACCTTTGAAAAATTGTATTAATCATAAAAATGATATTTTGAGGTTTTCTCTTTTCAAAATGTGGTTTTTGAAATTTGAGATTTACGTAATGTAATATATATAAAGCAAAAATGTGAATAATCGTAAAATGAAAAATAAAACTAGTGAGATAAAATGTTTATATATGAGTCAACAAATAAGGTTTGACTCTAATGGACAAACTGATGTAAAAATTATTTAAGTGATGAAATGAGCTATGTAAACACAATAAAAGGTCATTCAGTAAACCATAAAGTCCCATGTTTACAAATAAAGATGAAAGATATTCTTAAAATGGTATATTTTGAGATGTAAAGTATTTATATACTAAAAGTATGAGAGAACCTTTTGTGCATAAAAAGGGTTATAATAGACAAAAGTTTCTAAAGAAATGTGGAATGGTTTGAGACAAGAACAAAAGATTATACTTAATGTAAAATAAAAATTAGTTTACATTAAGTATGTGAATTTAGTATGTGAAACTAATGTGTGTATGAATATATACTCAATTTGTGTAGGATCATCACCGAAAGCGAGATAAGTTATAACATTAAACAAAGACTCAAGGCAAGTTTCTCAGTTTATTTATGTGGACTTATAATTGCTATTGATAATTGTTAGCATGATTTATGTTTATAAGTATGTAATACCTATGAACTGCATTATTTGCTTTGTGAATGATGAATGTCAAATTATGACTAATTATTGAATTGAGTCGAGAACTCAATATATATGTGCAATGAATGACATGTAGAGGACATGTGTAGTATGATATGGTACGATAAGTTGCTACCAAAGAAGACATAAATGTGATAATGCATTTGTAATATGCTTGAACACCAAGAATATAAATACATGAACCAATGTGAAACCTATGTATACGTGATGCATGATAGATATCGTTAGATTTGTTGGGTCGTCGTGCTCAATCATGCTTAATTTGCAGGTTAAAGTTATTGTGTAAATTTTTGAATTATTCGATAGATGAAGATTATTTGTTCTAAAAAGGGGATATGCTTGAAAAGATGAAATATATATATATATATATATATATATATATATATATATATATACTCATGTTAAATAATTCATATAATAAATATGATTCTAGTATAAAGAAGAATTGTAAAGGATGCGATTTAGGGAACGAATGAATGGAAAGAAAGAATTTTTTTTTCGCATTTTAGCTATTTTAAATTAAATAATGTTTTAAAGCTAGAACAAGATAATATTAATGCACAAGACCTGGGAGAGAAATTGTCCCGATTTTGGGGGCATCACAAAGAATCCTGGATAGATCGCGACACATATGTTGCTTTTTTCATTGGATGAGGATGATTGATCTCATGATCATTCATTGTGGAGACACTAAAGCAAGTATGTAGGTGCTTATTAGAGAATAAGTTCACCGAACGTGGCTCATTAAGGAATACATGATGAAGTTTTACTTAAATTTTAATAGGAATTCTTGAAGTGATAGTAGTCTAGTGATCCTTAGACTTGAGATCATCATAGTATCTCGTGTATGATAAGTTATACTTTGACATTTCCTTAAGACTCTTATGGTATATCAAAGGGTATGCTTGGGTGTAATAAGTTATATATGAAAATAATGAATGATCAATAAAGAATATATCGCTTCTAGCAAAAGAAGATAAATGTCCTATGTGATTCGATAAATGATAACCCAGGAATCCTTGGCCAAGGTGGAATGAAATTAGGAAGGAGTTTCTAATTTGCATTTATTCGGAGTTATGCATTTGGGAATCGAAATACATATAATTAAATAAATAAGACTTGGTAGTAATTATATATCTTATATTTAATTGGGACATTGTATGGTGGAAGAATTAAATTGTACGATAACTATTTACTCAAATGTTTTTTTTTATGATTAATGTTGAAATATATATTATCTGAAAAGTCATTAATCGCTAAGGCGACTTGTCCTTATTGTAGAGAATAAATGTTATTTATTTAAATAAATTAATAGTTTAATTTATTTATTTAAATAAGATTAAATTGTTCTAATTGATTTATTCACAACCGATTTAATATGGAGAACCTAAAGGGTCACACCTTAAAAAGAAGAATATTTATTTAAGAAGTAAATTGCTTAATCGTATTAATAAGTTAAGTATATTTAATTTAATCTATGGTGATAGAATAAATTAAACAACATAATATTTATTATTTAATATTTTGGAAATATTAAATATGAATTAATATAGTATTATTATTATTATTATTATTACTATTATTATTAAGTTAATTCCAAAAGTGGTTTGAGAATTAATTAATATAAGTACTCTTATATATTCCTAATAAGATTAGTAGGCTAATTAATTAAAAGGTTTAATTAATTATTTCTAATGAGATTAAGAAGTCTAATTAATTAAATAAAAATCATATTCCTTTCTATAAATAAGAATGTCTTTTTATGGAGAGAGGGTGACACAAGTTATGTACTTTATTCCAAGAGTTGGGAGAGTACAAATTTTCTATTTGAGATAGGAAAATAAGGGTTTTGCTAAATATCATTCTTCTTGATTTTTGTTCTTCCTTGGTGGATCATTTCTAGAGGCCAAACGCTTAGGTGGCTAACGTTGATCAAAGGAAGAATCAATCCCGCGTATTTAAGGATAACACGAAGGACTATGAATTGAACTTATACGTGAGGAAGCTCGAATTTTCAAGGGTATGAATTTGATTTTTCATCTCTTTCATTTAATTAATAATTACGCATAAAGGATGATCCAAGTACATGGTTTGTTAAATTTTAAAATCTATTTTTATCATATTTTCACTACTTTGATTGTGTATACGAATATTACAAACCTAATAATATTTTTAAACCTTCAACAACTAAACAAAAATTGTGAAGAGATCTCGAATAACAGGAAATTACTTCCTTTGTGTTCAAAACATATTTTTAAAACAACATATTGACTTTTGTTGAGCGATCATAAGGCCATGAACTTTCAATGTTATTTTAAAAGGGTTTGCCCAACTATTTCGCTGTAAACCATCTTGGCTTACTATAATGTTGTATAATCAGCCTTTCTTTATACCATGTATTGATCGATAAAAGTTACTTGAACGATCGATTTTGCGTTAATAACGCCCCCAACAACAATGCCAACAATATTAAAACATTTCCCCGATATTAAGGTTGTTTCATTCTCAAATTGAATCAAGACTAAGTACAATTGGTTTGTAAGTTCTACCTAAACCAATAACATTTCAAAGGATTATATTAAAATCAATAAAACGTTTTAACATGAGTCTAGCCAATACAATTGGTATTGATGTAGGACTTCTTAAACATTTCATGCATATTTAAACTTGAAAACTTGAACAATTCATGCATTATAGCAAAGTTTGAACAATTCATGCTTCTATAACATAATTGAACACTTATACAACTAATGTAAAGTTTGTATAAGTCCGAGTTTGCATAACCGATAAACGTTGTGTAAACCAAAGCATACATATGAAGTATTCATAAGAATATAGATCCAAACGCCATTCGAACGAAAGTTAAATGAAGTTAGAATATTTATATTAAGCGGTTTTATTACTTTTCACGTTATTCACCCTTTGAAAGTCACACACATTTAGTGCACATAGACATACCAATTAGAAACTTATAATGGTCATTCATAATTTACTTTGACTCTTTTACATGTTCGATAATGTCCATTCATAAGAATCAAAACACTATTTAAGTTCATTAACATTTGACTCGGCATTTCGATGTTCATACGTCACACACCTGACTTGTCTAAACCGAACGCCCAACGGATACTCAAACAAGCTAAGTATGTTTGATGATAAAGAATATTCTTTGTAACAATCTTATTCATTTCTTAATAAAAGAATTGTTTAATTTAAAAGGTTTTAATTTATCTGCATGGTGTTATTTTATAATATGTGATAAACTCATAGTTTTGAGAAATGTTTTTAGAATCATGATGATGATCATGCTAATGAGATCTAAATTCTTAGAAAGCTCACAAACTAAAATTGTTCCCAATCATTGGATTAGTAAAAAGGGAATTGATGAATAGATTGGTACATACGTTGCTTGTTCATTGAATGAGGATGATTGATCTCATGATCATTTGTGTGGAGACACTCTAGCAAGTTTGTAGGTGCACGCTAGCAAGTATGTAGGTGCTTATTGGAGAATAAGTTCACTGAACGCGACTCGCTAAGGAATACCTAATGGAGTTTTACTTGTCTGTCAATATGAATTCCTGAAGTGATAGTAGTACAAGTGATCCTTAGACTTGAGATCATCATAGTATCTTGTATATAATGAATTATACTTTGACTTATTCCTTAAGACCTTTAGGGTATATCAAAGGGTATGCTTGGGTGTAATAAGTTATACATGTAGATAATGAATGATCAATAAAGAATCTACCGCTATGTCCTATGTTATTCGATAAATGATAACCCAGTAGTCCTTGGGCAAGGTAGAATGAAATTAGAAAGGAGTTTCTAATTTACATTATTTGGAGTTGTACATTTAAGAATCAAAATACATATAATCAAATAAAATAAGACTTGACAATAATTATATGTCTTATATTTAATCGGGACATCAGATGGTGGAAGGATTGAATTGTATGGTAACTATTTACTCAAAAGTTCTTTTATGATTAATGTTGAAATCTATATTTTATTTGGAAAGTTGTTGATCGCTAAGGAGGAATATCTTTATCAGAGAATAAATGTTATTTAATTAAATAAATTATTAGATTAATTTATTTATTTAAATAAGATTAAAATTGTTCTAATTGATTTATTCACAACCTATTTAATATGAAGAACCTAAAGGGTCACACCATAAAAGAAAAAGTATTTATTTAAAAAGTAAATGTCATAATCGTAATAATAAGTTAAGTGTATTTAATTTAATCTATGGTGATAGAATAAATTAAATAGCTTAATATTTTGAAAATATTAAATATAAATTAATAAATGAGAGTCTTATTATTATTATTATTATTTAATTCCTAAAGGAATTTAGAAATTAATTAATAAAAGTTACTCTCATATATTCTATTAAGATTAGAAGATTAATTAATTAAAAGAGTTTAATTAATTATTTCTAATATTATTAGGAATCCTAATTAATTAAAAGATTTTAATTAATTAAATAAAATCCAATTTCTAATTAGATTAGAAGGGATGCCTACATCTATAAATAAGATGAGTCTTATTATGGGTGAGTAATGATGTTTTCACAACACACGTGAATGATTTTTCCAAGACTTGGGAGAGTACGTATTTTTTATAGAGATAGAAAAATTAGGATTTTGTTAAACACTCATCTTCTTGAATACTTCTTATTCCTTGGTGGATCACCTTTAGAGGCCAAACACTTGGGTGAATAACGTTGATCAAAGGAAGGAATCAAACCCGGTGGATTCAAGTTGAATGCGAAAAGGATCGAGGTGAACTTGTATGCATACGGAAAGCTAGTTCTACAAGGGTATAAATTTAATCTTCATCTCTTTTCATATAACAAAATAATTGTGCATAAAGGATGATCCGGGTATATGGTTTGTAAAATTTGAAAACTCTATTTTCTATACTTCCACTTTTTTGCAATTTAATCAGTATCCATTTAATCTTACAAACGTAATGATGGTATCGAGCCAAACCATTATGCAAGTTATTAATTTCTCAGATTCGATATATATGTTGATATGTGTTTAGAATAATTTTTTTGGGCATAATTGTGATGCCCTGAAATTCAGTCTATCTTCACACCCGAATTTCATACTATGATTACATCTCCTTCCAAACATACCTCATTATATAGTTAAACATGACAACATACATTCACAAATCTTAGGTTCATTACCTTATAACCTCGTTCATTACAAATAATGATAATTGCATTATTCTTTCCATCTTAGAAGAGTGACTTTCAACCGCCACCAAGGATACATAACAATTCATTAAACTATTCTTCATTACAAGTCTTGGCTTGTTCTTCACGCTCATTCATCTACTAAATGACACTTCATCTGGATACCAGTCAGCTTGATCTTTATAGGATCCTTAAGTTCTTCTACTCATACGCTGAAAATATTTTTCATTTAAAGCAAGTGTGAGCATTCAATTGCTCATCAAGTCATAGTAGTTGAGTAAACAACTTTAAGAATTTAACCATTCTTTTAAAACTTTAATAACAGAACAAAGGTTATGAAGCAGCTTGAATAATAGGAATAATTCTGATTCCTAATATTTTAAAACATTAGTTATATTCACTTTGAAATACTTTATTTCTTCTACTGCTTTATACACATTACATCTGGCTGAATCATTAGCAAGACGCACTTAACAATAATGGTTCATGTATAAATAAAACATTTTCATATCGAATACTCAATCACGTAACAATTAATCTCATAAAACACCTTTGAAGTGTTAAAATTGTGGCACAAGGCCTCACACATTCTACCACGTTGTACAAATATCACACATTTGAACATAGATAAAACTTCTCAAGTTCAACATCTAAGAAAGTTTAAGAAACTAGCATTCATTTAAAATATGAATGAAGTTAGGAAACTTGCATTACGCACAGCTACATCTTATAGTTTACGCTAAACTGCTCATCGCAATCCCTATATATCACATAAGGAAATAAAACATACACCAATTAGCCATATACTGACTTACGTATTGGTTTAAACTTAACTTTACTTCTTAGGGTTCGCGTTCTTGCAATCTAAGTTTACACGAACTAACTTTCTTTACCGCTTTTACTAAGATTACAATATACTGGAGATGTCTTAACTCATACGATCAAATCTTTGATGATTTACATTCTTATCTTCTTCTTATAACTCTTTTCTAGGACTTAGCACACATCGAGTCTCTATTAGTCAATATGGTACTTTGAGTGGTTTCCCACAAACAACCACCAAACTAGTTTCCGCCTCATCTACAATCGCCTTTCACAGAGAGTTAGATTGGTTGCTAGTTTCAGATATACCTCTACTCTCTCAAGGAATTGTTTAGCCCAAATCCCATATGTTAACCATTAAAGATTACGATTGTACCACAACCTAAACTTAGCTTAACTTATCCGAACCATTAAAACTATAATGTTTATTAAGTTGTTTTCATTCCTTATGGCTTTCTCGGCAACTAAATGCCATACCTCGTGATTTATTCCTTATCGCCCAAGTCATACGCCTTTTTATATACTCGTAACGCATCATTCAATGTTAATACTATAACGCTCATCGTCTTTTGTATATTTCGTAACGTCCTGCTCATTCGAATCGGACGTTATCCAAGTTATTATTACTAACTCGGCTTCTTAAAGTTATACGTCATTGTCATTAATTCAGTTTCTTCACTGTTCATAGGCTTAATCATTATTCTTCATTACCTTATAGTGAAACCATACACGGCGTGTAGGTTCTCGCTTGCGTGTAATATTTGCGTACACTCAACCCTTACGTCGGATAAAGTGTTTATTGCTTACATTCATTCTATCCTTCTCTATCCAATTCACATTCAGACTTTCATTAATCTTATTACCATTCGTTACGGCTTTCTTGATAATTTATATCTTACTTACTACCATCATTAACGTTTTAAGTCATACAACTAATGTATACTTAGAACATTCGCATGACGCAAATACGATTCACGAGGATCATTTACGTATTCTGCGTTCACTTTATTCGTATTTTAAACTCTCATTCAACCTTTTACCTAAGGTTTTAATCGCTTCCATTCGTTATCCATTACATGAACACTACGTTCATCCTCCTTTCCTAATGTCGAAGCTATACAGTTCGTTGTATGCTAAGACCGTTCGTTCATCGCAACTACGTAGCGTTTACATTCTTTATCTTTTAATTCAATTCAATCTTTCCGTTCAACCTTTACTAAAGATTTAAATAACTTGATTAAGTGTTACATTATGTGAACTACATGTTCATTATCTTTCCTTACACTTCCCCTAGGAGTTGAGCAATTAAAAGCTCTTCTCTGGATTTTTCCCTGCACCGGTGCTGCGACGCCACTTCCTTAGTTATTTCTGGCACTGCAACGCAATTCTCCAGTAGCTTAGTCCCCAAGTCAGCTGCAGCAATACCGCTTTCCCAAGGCATAATCAAGCGCCAAGCTACGTTACCGCTTCTAAAACTCATAAATTTTTTCTAAGTGTTGAACATGTTTGAGATGCCTATTTTGCAATCTCGTAACTTCTTCGCTATAACTAGAACGAGGTCGTTCCAAAGCCATTTTCTTCCATATCTTATTTACTTCAACTCCCCTCCAACATAAATACATCGTGTATCCATTAACATGCCATTTAATTGGCTTAAATTTCATCACTCGTTCGTTTTACGTTATTAACGTTCTTCGTTCATTCATTCGTCTGTAATTTGGTCATCCAACTCGAATTGTTCATTCTTGAGTCCACGACTCACGCTTTATATGTTTTCTTACATTCTTATGAAACCCTACATTCGTGTTCATTTATATACTTTCTACTTTTCATTCGCCTTTTACGAAAAATTTATCATAGATTCGTTATAGCTAAGTTCAATATGTTCTTCATGAGCATTTCTATCATTTCTAACCAAGCAATAAGCAATTACATTATACACAATGGTTTTAAACTTGTTCATCAACAAAGTTCTTCGTGTTCTTCGCGTGTTCTTCGCTCGTTCGTTCTTCATTTTTTTAATTCATACTTTGATTATGATTTCACTTTTTCTTGGAATTTTGTGTTATAAAAACCATTCATTACTTATTTCAATTTAATCGTTCATATGGTTCATTCAGATCATTCAAATTCATTACGAAATTCATACTTCCATAAGAAAACTTTTATAAATAAATCCTTAATTCTTCATACTTCATTTTCTTATGATTTCAACCATATGAAATCATTCTTAACATCTGCTTCTCCTATTTTCATTAAGCTATGCATATTGACATAGAAAACTTAAAGAAAATTGAGATTAGACTAGGTTTTGGATTACCTTTTTTTTTTAATCTTCTTCCGTTGGAAAAAGTTTGCACACGGGCTAGCTTTTTCTCTTCCTTTCCCTTTTCATCCGACCTCTCTCTCTCTCTCAAGTGTTGATGATTTTCAAAATCACCAACAAATGAGCTAAGGCTCTCCTTATATAGAAAACCATATTAGGGGCAAAATAGTCATTTTGCCCCTAAAGTTACTATTCCCACCACCTTACTAACCTCCTTACTATTCATGAAGCTTCTCTTGGAAGCTTCGTGATTCCGTCCTTTGAGATTTGTCCGACAGTTCAAAAAACTACGATTCTCGGAATCCAAATATTTTTGGATATTTCATCTTTCCTTTACAAATTTACTTTTACGCATTCTTTGGAACTTTGAAAACCGAAAAACACTTTTTTTGATGATAAGCGCTTTTCCTTCACGCTTTTCTCCTAACGTAGTTAAATGAATGAAAAGTACATAACAAGATTTTTCCGCTGCTTTTATTTCGTCGATTTCGCGCGTTTTGAGAAAAACTTTTATCGCCTAACTTAACTTTTCATGACATATTATCGTCAACCCTAACCCTTAGGGTTTCGTCAGGTGAATAGTGTCTATTTCATCTTTTTCTTCGGAAATATCTTCGTTCCTGGAAAATTTTTATTTTCGTCTTAAAAATTCTTACTCGTACAGTCTAGCTCGTAGCCAGAATACTCCCGTTTTATAATCATCCTAGATTCTAGAACGATTAATAAACACATAACATAGAATATTATTAATAAAAATTCATTTTATTAGTAACCAATTCTTTAAACTTAATATTTTTCCAATCCAATTTTTCGGGTTATCACAATAATTATTGGTATAGAATCATGTTTTTGGAGAAAAACTACATAATTTGTGAACCTAAAAAAAACAGCTTTAGTAGATGCTTGGTCTTCAATTCACGGATTATAGTGTAATTTAAGTCTTTGCGGCGATACGAAGTTTCAAAATGGGTGACCAAAAGATTGAATACCACCACATAAAGATAAACTCAAGGCAATGTTTCTATTACGTCCAAAATTTTGAAAATCTGGTAACCCTGAGTTGCAAAGACTGAAACCGCTTCTTTACTCGAAAATACGAAATACTGTACTCGTAATTAAATAAAACTTTGTTTTAATTAATATATCTGATTTCTAATTAAAATAAAAAGTTTATTTTAAATTAAAATTAGATACATTGTTTTCAATAATTCTAAATTAGAAATAAAGGAGTTTATTTTGATTTGAAATTGATTAAAATAAAGTTGTTTATTTTAATTAGAATTGATTCACGTTAGTTTTGAATAAAAGAGTTTACTTAAAAGTTTTATATTTTAATTGGAATTGGATTCCACATTTGTTTAAATAAAAGAGTTTATTCAAAAGTTTTATATTAACTTGGGATTCGATTCCACTTTCGTTTGAATAAAAGAGTTTATTCAAAAGTTTTATATTTACTTGGAATTGGATTTCTCGTTCGTTTGATTAAAAGAGTTTATTCAAAAGTTTTATATTAACTTGGAATTGAATTTCACGTTCGTTTGAATAAAAGAGTTTATTCACAAATGGAATAGAATTTCATGTTTCCTAGAATAAAGTAGTTTATTCACATATGAATAGATTCCATGTTTCTAAAAATTAAAGATGTTTAATTTTTATAAGGAATATGATTCAACATATTTTATTTTTTCAAAGAATTTTAAGTTAAAATAAAGGATTTTATTTTGTACTTGAAATTGATTCCTACTTAATTAAAATAAAGGAGTTTATTTTGATTTAAAATTTGATTAAAAATAAAGGAGTTTATTTTTATTCAAAATTGGATAAAATAAAATAAATAAATTTATTATGATTTAAATTTTGATTAAAATAAAGGAATTTATTTTTATTTCAAAATTGAATTTTTAATAAATTTGAAATTGCTCATTAAATTGATATCGATGTATATATGGAATGGATTTACTATTCATGAGATGAATGTTATTTATTAATGCATATGATGATGTGTATGATAATAAATTGGATTGATTATGACTATCGATCAATGTGATTGGATTTTATTTTAGTTGGATGCACGAATGTATGAGTTTTATTAAATGGGAATCTGCATACTCATCTTCTCTAATTTTTTCTTAATGTAAATTCTATCCCCTCCTAAATACTTTCCCCTTTGACCGTGATCAAGGTTTCTTAAAATAGTTTTGTAAATGAGACCAATGAAAATACACACACACACACACACACACACACACACACACACACACATATTACAAAATGAAAATATAATGAGTAATAATATATGGTATATATACACTATATTGACTCATAATATACTTTTTTTAATCACAATTGTTCATAAGTAAGTAATTCATTATTTATTTTTAAAATAATATAAATTAGATTATTATTTAGTTTAAAATATTATAGAGAGAGATACATATATTGAGAGGATATGAGTCATATGTGGTTAAATTTTGATTTACAAAGTTATAAATTTTTAATTTGACCCCATATAATAGAAAATTTTTAAAATTTTAGTGGGGTCAATTTATATATAATACTTAAATTGTTTAAAATTTACCTTATATTATAAAGCAATTTTTTTTTCAGTGGGGTTGATTGACCAAACAAAGTTCTATATGGCTTCGCCACTGGTAATGGAGCCCGGGTTTAAATGTAATAGTTATGTTTAAATTTAATTCTTGCACCCTAGGTTTAACCTTGTGGTTTACTTGGCGTCTTTAGTGAACCAAACTAGAATAAAGTTCATAATCAATCCGGGTAGAATATAATATTCTATATGTGCATGCTTATACTATATATATTATATATTATGCAAACATGTTTCTCATGTTAATTAATATGACATATATATATATATATATCTGTGTTTGTGTGTGTGTGTGTGCATGTGAGCTAAACAAGATGAGACAAATAATAACAAACCCCTTAAAGATTTTATATTTGAGTCTTAAGCGTTCAAAGATATTTGGAATATCGAACATCGCCTTCTAGCATGATAAAAATAATAGAGTATCAATTAATTATTATTGGTTTGTTGTGTTACCACAAGGCTTATCTTAATTTTTTGAGATGTTAATTTTATTACATTTGATGCTTATAAAGAAACTGAACAATGTTGTTTTGTTGTGTCTGCACAAGGATAAGATTTTCCTTTTTTAATATATGGAGTGCTAGGTTGGACTTAACTTGGATAATTTTGATTCGGATGTGCCACCACTTGATCAAAATAATCTAAGAGGCAAAATAAAAGGAGTTATATGATGATTGTGGACGCCTCAAAATTAGGTATACGCCACCCATCTTGGGTCGCCACTTACATGGTACATAAATTCAAATACAACTTACTAATATAACTGTCAGGTATACAATACATAAACTATGAGTTTGAATACAAATATTGTCTACTAGATATTATACAAACTCAAAAGGAGTCCTCATTACAACTATTATCATACTATTTCACGTATAATAGTGAGGACTACTAATGCTATCCTCTCGACCATTACTTCGCTCCCCAGACTGGTCCCAAATATGTTCTCATTTCCTGAGAGAATAAAGAAAGAAAGAGGTGAGCTCAACTAGCCCAAGAAGAAATATTATGACTAAGATAATGCGAATAAATTATCATTAGCCTTCAACAATGTTAAACCGATAAAATACAATAGACAACCGGTTTAATCGCAGCTTTAATAAGCAATCCATTAAAAGAGTCAAGTAGAGAATAAAGTCTACTATCTTTTAGGTTTTAAAAGGTTTTCATCAATTTTTATCATTTGAGACTCGACAATAAATAAACCACCACATCTAATTATCCCCGTATCACTGGCCAAGGATTTTCATCAAATTATCAATGGTCACGACTATACCGAATCACCCTCGGTCATAATCATACCAAAACTATCCATCATCGCATTACAAAGCCAATCGAGGACTTTTGTCACATCATTTATATCAAGTCATGATTATACCAATGATTCCTCGGTCATAATCATACTAAGTTCATCTATGCACGTAAGCCAAAGATAACATAATATAACATGAGGATGATGACAATGACGTAATAATTCAATAAAACAAGTTCAAGAATTATTTAATCCATGAATTATTAACGCCCAAATTGTCAACACGACAATCTTTTTTAGAGTAAAATTCAAGAATGATCGGAAGAATATTTCCATGAAAAGATCTCGGATGAAACGCAAATATCAAGGATATTCTACTAATTTCATGGAGTATAGAAGTCAAAGTTTTAACCAACTGGGTATAATAAAGAATGGAATAACAAAAGAAATCACCACGCATGCTAGATTGCCATGTATTGGAGTTATTCCATAGAATAATAATAATCGGAACGTGTCGTGAAATTCACAAAAGCGGATGTTCCAACAGAATAATAAAGATGGAACCGGATCCGATGTAAAACACACAGATAGGATATTCAAATGAATGATAAAGATTTTAAACAGTCCTGTAAAACACACGACATGGATGTTCCAACGGAATAATAAAATCGGAACTGTGTCCTATTGTAAAACACATGCATGTGATGTTCCAATGTAATAATAGAAGAATGTCACCAAGTATAGGTAAATAGCAGATACAAAGTTATTCCAATGTAATAATAAGCAATGGAATAACATAAGGATTTCACCAAGTATAGGTATGCCGCGTGATCTCACAAAGTTATGTATGGTATACGCCACTTTTACAAAGTTATTCCAATGTAATAATAATGAATGGAATAATGAAGTTCTCTTCAAGAAGAAAGAATAACACCCTCTTACCGTAAAAGAAACTAATATAGAAGTAGTGAAGTAGCGTAATACTCTTCTTCTATAATTTTCTCTATACCTTCTCTCTATAATTTCTCTCTCTGTAGTTTCAATGAATTCGTAAGAAAATAATGAAGGAATGAGCTTCTATTTATAGGAAAATGGAATGCATAGTAACTAATCCATGAACTATCTGCATCGATTTACTTTAATCTTACTATCCATATTTAAAGAAAAATCTTTTAAATAAAATATAATATATTCTATTTATATAAAACATTTTACTATGCAGTATAATCTATGCAATACTATCGCAAAAACACTATGCAAAAACACTATGCAACACTACGCATAATAAAATATAATATATTCTATTTATGTAATAACTTTAATAAAGTATTCTATTTTATATAAAGATGTTTCGCTTTTATTACGTTAATAATACTGAATAAAACAAAACGTCATTATCGCTATAATAATTCATATTATTAATCGACAATAATGGAATCAAACCGTGACTTCACATAAGCATCATTAATCAATACAGTAAGTGCTTACTATGCAACCAATAATATTCATCGTATTTTTACTACCGAGTAGTTCAACAAAGATCAACGGTAAAACTTCCGCCGTTATTTCAATAAAATATTTTTGTCGCTTTCTCAATCCGATAATAATTACATTATTAAGGTCCACTAATGATTGAGCCGTTGTACTTAATATTCCTGCTAAACCGAATATTTCCACCAATCGAATATAATATAACCACTGTGATACTTTGCAAAATTTATAAATACTACCCACAACTATAATATTATCTTAAATTCACACCATAATATTAAAAAATTATTTCAACAAAATAATAAATCTTTATTGATAAAATCCTGGGTCTCACAATCTCCCTCCTTATGGAATTTACGCCAAATTGTAAGTGCGTACACTGTATGATAAAGAGATGAGGATACCTTGAATACCCTTATCGTTGAAAACATTAAATTCATCTTTGCAATCCTACCAAAGATATTTATTAACAATTCATCTTTGCACTACAATTGAAGATATACAACTGTAAAACCAATAATGCTAAGACGCAAATTTAATAGATATCACGACCACGAATTATCCATGCACCAATCGCCAAGGATATTCGTGTTTTCAATTACTATGATTATACCGAACAATCCACGTCATAATCATACCAAGTCCATCTATGCACGTAAGCCACAGATGACTTTGAACGCATCCATGAATTAATATTTCATCACGAGACTCACTCAATAATTAATCCACATCATCGAATCATCCCCACTACAAAAGCCGAGGATATTCATTAGTATCACGACCACAAATTATCCATGCATACTACCAAAGATAATTGTGTTTTCAATTACTAACAGTTATGATTATACCAACAATCCTCGGTCATAATCATACCAAGTCCATCTATGCACGTAAGCCATGTATTGACTTTGAACGCATCCATGAATTAATATTTCATCACGAGACTCAAATTTCAATAATTAATCCACATCATCGAATCATCCCCGCACTACGTGCCAAGGATATTCATTAGATCACGACCACAAATTATCCATGTACTACTACCAAAGATAATTGTGTTTTCAATTACTAAGCATGATTATACCGAATAACAATCCTCGGTCATAATCATACCAAGTCCATCTATGCGCACGTAGTTTCATGTATTTACTTTGAACGCATCCATGAATTAATATTTCATCACGAGACTCATTTCAATAATTAATCCACATCATCGAATCATCCCCGCACTACAAAGCCAAGGATAATTGTGTATTCATTTACTACTATGATTATACCAAATAATCCGTGGTCATAATCATACCAAGTCCATCTATGCACTCATCGCCACGTATGACTTTCAACATAATATAAACATGAGGATAATGATATAAAGAATCAATCAAATGAGATAAAGGATAAATATTAAATATTTATAATATAATTTATCCAGATTCAAGAATATCCCCATGTTATCAATCATTTAATAATCTCATAATCTAATAACATTAATATTATAACAATATTTTAATCACTTCTTAAATTTATAAACAATTTATCTTAATTGTTTACACTTTACCATATAATGCATTTAATCATTCAAAATGTCATACTCATAAGATATCATCACCAATTATCAAATCTCTCAAAAAAATATGCATATACTCTATATAGGATTCTCTACCCATAAAATCCTATTTTCAACTTTGTTACTTCACATAACATATTTAACTCATATGTTCAGTAATTAAACTATTTTCATGAAAAATATCAAATCAGTCCCAAAAAATATTTCTTTTCCTGAATTTAGCATAATATAGTCCCATGATGAAAATATATTTTTTCGAATTTTTAAAATTCATTTACTATTTTTCAAAAATCAATTTCAATAAATTCTTAAGAAATTAGCTACCTCAAGTTTAACTCCAAAATTCCCAAATCTTGGCAGACCTCACACATGTTAACGTGAGCTTCTAGTTTAAATTTCATGGTCACGTGAGTTATAGAACTCCTTAAATTTATTTGTCAAACCTAAATATTGAAATAGTCATAACTTGCTCATAGAAGCGCTTTAAAATAAATCAGTCGAATGAAGTTCAATGAGCTTTTTGGACAGAGGTACTTTTATA
This sequence comes from Panax quinquefolius, assembly GCA_020205615.1. Classification (NCBI taxonomy): domain Eukaryota; kingdom Viridiplantae; phylum Streptophyta; class Magnoliopsida; order Apiales; family Araliaceae; genus Panax; species Panax quinquefolius. Next base: position 228,761 of record JAINUW010000459.1, on the reverse strand, counting down.
CCATATACTTTCATGTCCCAAAAGGCCAGATTTTTCTCATAATTTAAGTGGTCAAATAAGTTCCCTAAAGTTTCAAGCAAGAGCATTTTTTGAAATTTACAGCTTTGACCTCCTTTGCTAAAAATCAGTCCACACAAAAATCTACAACACCTTTTCCAAGAATTCCACTTGTATTAGTTAGGTAACTCATAGATCTAACTCTCAGACTTGACCACATTCAAAAATTCAAAATATAATAGAGATATGGTCAATCAATTTCATGTTACGCTTTTCACTAAAATCGATTTTCAACTCTTTGTGATTTCTAAGAAACTTTCATGTTTTCACATACTAAACCAACATAACTCATCATAAAACTTACTAATACTTCATATACCCATGATTTTTATTAGTTCTATACTTTTATTACGACTTTCATCATAATCAACGTAAAATGCATCCTTTTAGTTAAAGAAATATTTGAGGTTTAAGAAATGGGTTTTTTTTTGTTTGACCGGGTCAATACAAAATTCGATTTCACGCTTACAGGGTAGGCTAGGAAGTCTTCAAGAATACGCCAAGAAATTTATTAATGATAGAAATATCATTTAAAATTGTTACTCGTCGAAGACTTGGATAAGACGTCATTACATTAATACCAACTGTGACTTCTATCCCTTAACCCTTGGATAAGACCTCACAATGATACCTATCAACTTGCCATCTTCAATCACGACGCCGCCACGTAAAGTCTCGCTTCTAAGCATTCCACACAAGGAAGTCAACAACGAAAGATCGGGCTCTTTACTTACGGCTTGATATAACAAAGGATTAACTTTAGGATTTGGTTACTTTGAATTAGGTATAACAGGTTGGTTAGAATATGAAAGCTAACAACCTTACAAAAAGAATAATGAGCGCTTAATCAATCGCTTTTCAAAAATTACCTCAAAGGCAAGTATTTTCAAAGAGATAAGATCGACAATAACGTGAAAGTGTTTATTTGAAACAACAAGATTAATAAACGATTGGAGGTAACGAAGGTTTCTCCCAACGAAGTTTCAATAGATAAATCAAATTCTAATTTCTCCTGAGTCAAATTTAAACGTTGAACGCAAGCAAGAGAGATAAAAGAATGGGTAGAATCCCAGATTCAATAAGGTATAGACTTCAAGAAGAATTTATAATTAACTAACCCTGGTGCTAACTTCGTCGGGTTACCCACTTTTTCGAGAAGTCACGAAAAACGCCTTCCTGAAACCAACTTTTTTTTTTGTCCGTATCCGCCTTTGGTGCCACTATCCCAAATGGACTTGACTTCACTATACGACAAAATCGAGCTAAATGACATTCTTCTTGAAATTTCCACTTCTATTATCTTTGCCATGATTACCACCGGCGGTTACCATTCTTAGCATGATAATTTCCCCACGATGGTTATCATTGTTACGATAGCCATTGCCACCAAATATGATTATTATCGTGTTGTTGGTCGTTACCTTTTGTTTGAAATTTGAATCAACACTCTCATGTGCTTCATTGCTTAACTCAAAGATTTTCGATGCCATTCTCAAACACCGCCACAAAACAATGGTTAATTGACATGTAACAAATTATCCTATATTCTCGACCGACCAATTAAATACCAAATAAATTTAGGTAGGTCATACTAGCTAAGCGAATTCCCCACTCTCTCCCTCCTAGTACTATTCTCACCTCTTAGCCGTGGATCATATCCTGGCTCGATACCAAACCGCGACGCCCCCAAAATTAGGTATACGCCACCCATCTTCGGGTCGCCACTTACATGGTACATAAATTCAAATACAACTTACTAATATAATCGTCAGGTATAATATACATAAACTATGAGTTTGAATACAAATATTGTCTACTAGATATTATACAAACTCAAAAGGAGTCCTCATTACAACTATTATCATACTATTTCACGAATAGTGAGGACTACTAATGCTATCCTCTCGACCATTACTTCGTTCCCGACTGTCTCCAATCATGCCTTATGTTCTCATTTCACAAGAGAACAAAGAAAGAAAGGGTGAGCTCAACTAGCCCAAAGAAGAAATATTATGACTAAGATAATGCGTAATAAATTATCATTAGCCTTCAACAATGTTAAACCGATAAAATACAATAGACAACCAGTTTAACTGCAATGAATAAGCAATCCATTAAAAGAGTCAAGTAGAGAATAAAGTCTACTATCTTTTAGGTTTTAAAGGTTTTCATCAATTTTTATCACCGAGACTCAACCAATAAATAAACCACCACATCTAATTATCCCCGCATTACTTGGGCCAAGGATTTTCATCAAATTATCAATGGTCACGACTATACCGAATCACCCCTCGTCATAATCATACCAAAAACTATCCATCATTGCATTACAGTGCCACCGAGGACTTTTTGTCACATCATTTATATCAAGTCATGATTATACCGAATGATTCTCGTCATAATCATACTAAGTTCATCTATGCACGTAAGCCAAAGATAACATAATATAACATGAGGATGATGACAATGACGTAATAATTCAATAAAACAAGTTCAAGAATTATTTAATCCATGAATTATTAACGTCCCAAATTGTCAACACGACATCAAGCCAGAGTAAAATTCAAGAATGATCAAGAATATTTCCATGAAAAGATATCGGATGAAACGCAAATATCAAGGATATTCTACTAATTTCATGGAGTATAAGTCAAAGTTTTAACCAACCGGGTATAATAAAGAATGGAATAACAAAAGAAATCACCACGCATGCGATATCAGATGTATGTGTTTATTCCAATAGAATAATAATAACGAAACCAAATTGAAATTCACAATCGGCTGTGATGTTCCAAATAATAATAAAAAGATGGAACTGGATCCTGGTAAACACACGCGAGATAGATATTCCAACAGAATGATAAAGATTTTAACTAGGTCCCTGTAAAACACACGCATGTGATGTTCCAATGTAATAATAAAATCGGAACCGTGTCCTGTAAAAACACATTATGTGATGATGTTCCAAATGTAATAATAGAAGAATGTCACCAAGTATAGGTAAATCACAGATAAAAGTTATTCCAATGTAATAATAAGCAAATGGAATAACATAAGGATTTCACCAAGTATAGGGTATCTTGCAGTATACAGATATTATGTATAGGGTATGCCACTTTTTACAAAAGTTATTCCAATGTAATAATAATGAATGGAATAATGTAAGTTCTCTTCAAGAAGAAAGAATAACACCCTTACCGTAAAAAAGAACCAATATGTAAGTAGTGAAGTAGCGAATACTCTTCTTCTTTCTATAATTTTCTCTATAGCTTCTCTCTCTATAATTTCTCTCTCTGTAGTTTCAATGAATTCGTAAGAAAATAATGAAGGAATGAGCTTCTATTTATAGGAAAATGGAATGCATAGTAATTCAATCCATGAACTATCCAGTATTGATTTACTTTAATCTTACTATCCATATTTAAAGAAAATCTTTTAAATAAAATATAATATATTCTATTTATATAAAACATTTTACTACGCAGACACATCTATGCAATACTATGCAAAACACTATGCAAAACACTATGCAACACTATGCATAATAAAATATAATATATTCTATTTATAGAATAACTTTAATAAAGTATTCTATTTTATATAAAGATGTTTCGCTTTTATTACGCTAATAATACGAATAAAATAAAACGTCATTATCGCTATAATAATTCATATTATTAATCGATAATTAAATCAATAAGCATCAATAATCAATACCGTGTACTACTTCTTATACACCCACACGTATCGTATTTTTACTACTGAGAGTAGTTCAACAAGATCAACGGTAAAACTTCCGCCGTTATTTCAATAAAATATTTTGTCGCTTTCAATCCGGCTAAATAATTTCGCTTGTGGTCCACCAATGATTGAAATAGTTGCATTTAATATTCCTCGCTAAACCTAATATTTCCCACCAATCGAATATAATATATAACCACTGTGATACTTTGCAAAATTTATAAATACTACCCACAACTATAATATTATCTTAAATTCACACCATAATATTAAAAAATTATTTCAACAAAATAATAAATCTTTATTGATAAAATCTGGGTCTCACAATGATGTAATTGAAAAGAGTTGTCTACCTATTTATTTATATATAGTTTGTTATGTCACCACAAGGCTATATACATTTGACATGGGATCCTTATTCACACTAGCTAATCTTTAATTAGATTTTTCCGAACTATATAAGTGAGGATAATATAGTTTGAAGAAAGCAGAGGGATATGCCAATTTAAAACAAGACATAATTTATTTTGGTAATTAATAAAAGAAAGTATTCAAAAATACTGTAATTACAACTTCGTTTACAGAATTTTACAATGTCTAAATTACTATCACTGCGAAGCATATTAGATGCTAATTATCTGGATCGAATTTGACGGATTAGTTAAGGAATTTGAGAATAGTTCTCAAGGCTGAAAAGTGATAAGACTGTTACCATTAAACTATTGAAATACCCAGTGATAAAAGTACTGTAATACACGTTGATCCACAGTGGTACGCGGTATTGCATAGTAGCACATGGTAGTGCACAATATCTCTAATTATTGATGCTTACATAAGAAGTCAGTCAGTGTTTGATTCAATAATTGTACTGAAGACTTAAAATGTGTGTCGTATTTTATATATTATTTAATAGTTGATTTTGGTGAACTAAATAGGGTGATGTGGACTTAAATTTGGAAGCGCCAAAAATACACCGCATTAGAATGAGGAGGACATAAATCTTATGGTGTTCTTTTGAAGACTTGAAATATTTGTTGCTGTATTTTATATGGCATTGTAATAATTTGAGTGTGAATATTATCGTATTATATACGTTACAATATTTGTATTGAAACTCACAATATGTGTTGTCATATTTTGCACGACATTTTAATAGTTATAAATAGGAAAGTTTGCGTCAATAGTGTTGATTTTGGCGACCCAAGATGGATTGTGTGGATCTATTTTGGGGGCGTCACATTTGGTATCAAAGCTTAGGGATATGATCTCTGGCAGAGATCCGGGTTTAGAACTAGAAGGGAAGAAACGAGTAATATCTTTCACTAGTGTGTATCCTGTTAGGTTTGCTAGAAACAAGAATATGCAATCAAACAATATAAATAAAGCAGAAGCAAAGTAAAAACGGTTTTTAAAATTTTTCTTATAAACCATAAACCAAGATTATTCTTGTGCTTGATTATCAATCAATAAGAGTAAGAGAATCAAAATCATACCCTTGAAGATACGAGCTTCCTCAGGTACAAGTTCAACTCCTAGTTCTAATATAATTAAAATAGGGCATTATTTAATTAATTAAACTCCTTTAATTAATTAGGCTCCCTAATCTTATTAGGTATAATTAATTAAATTCTTTTAATTAATTTGCCTCCTGATCTTATTAGGAATAAATGAGAGTACTAATATTAAATTAATTCTCAAGCTCCTTTAGAAATTAAAATAATAATAATTGTAATAATATTAATAAGACTCCTCTTATTAATTTATATTTAATATTTTAAAATATTAAATAATAAATATTAAGTTATTTAATTTATTCTATCACCATAGATTAAATTAAATATACTTAACATATTATTATGATTATGCCATTAACTTCTTAAATAATTATTCTTCCTTTTATGGTGTGACCCTTTTATGTTCTCCATATTAAACCTATTGTGAATAAATCTATTAGAACAATTCTAATCTTATTTAAATAAATAAATTAAAATATTAATTTATTTAAATAAATAATATTTATTCTACAATAAGGATAAGCCTTCTTAGCGATTAACTATTTTCCGATAATATAAATTTTAACATCAATCATAAAAGAACCTTTAAGTAAATAGTTACCGTATAATTCAATCCTTCCACTATACAATGTCCCAATTAAATATAAGACATGGAATTACTGTCAAGTCTTATTTTATTTAATTATATGTATTTCGATTCCCAAATGCACAACTCCAAATGAATGCAAATTAGAAACACCTTTCTAATTTCATTACATTCTACTGCCAAGGATTCATGGGTTGCCATTTATCGAATCACATAGGACATATCTCTTCTTTTACTAGAAGTAGTAGATTCTTTATTGATCATTCATCATCTCCAAATATAACTCATTATATCTAAGTATACCCTTTGATATATCCTAAGGGTCTTAAGGAATAAGTCAAAGTATAAATCATTATATACAAGATACCATGATAATCTCAAGTCTAAGGATCACTTGTACTACTATCACTTCAAGAATTCCTATTGACAGGTAAGTAAAACTCCATTATGTATTCCTTAGCGAGTCACGTTCTGTGAACTTATTCTCTAATAAGCACCTACATACTTGTTTTAGTGTCTCCACACAAATGATCATGAGATCAATCATTCTCATCCAATGAGCAAGCAACGTATGTACCAATCTATTCGGATTCACTAATCCCTTTTTTAGTAATCCATTGATTGGGAACATTTTATTTATTAAACTATCTAAGAATTTAGATTTCATTATCATAATCTCATCAAGATTCTAAAATCATTGCTTAAAACTATGGGTTTATCACATATTATTAAAACAACACCATGTTGGTAATCAAATGCCTTTAGTAAATAACACTTTTATTAATAAATGAATAAGATTGTTTACAAAGTATATGCTTTATCATCATACATCATTGGCTTGTATGCATACTGCTTTCAATCTCCCATTTGCACTAAAGCCAATTGCTATGGTATCTCATATTCATCTTCTCTATGTGACTATCAAACTATTGTTGTGTTAATGCTTTAGTAAATGGATCTACAATGTTATCTTGAGAGTCCACACGCTCCAGGGTGACATCTCCTCTTTTAATGATTTCTCGGATCAAATGAAACTGCCGCAACACGTGTTTGGATTTTTGATGAGATCTGGGCTCCTTAGCATGCGAAAATAAACTCTTGTTGTCACGTAATAAAAGGTACCGCTTTTTAATACTAGGAACCACACCAAGTTCGGGCCATAAACTTTTTCATCTAAATGACCTCTCCTTTGCAGCTTCACTTGCAGCTATGTACTTTGCCTCTGTCATCACCAATAAACAACTGCTTGCTATTTGGAACTCTTCCAACTCTCTCGCCTCTACTATTCAAGGTAAACACATATCCCAAAATAGATTTATCATCATCTTGATTTGTTTGAAAACTTGAGTCTGTGAAGCCCTCTAGTTTCAATTTAGACCCACCGTAGATAAGAAATACATCCTTAGTTCTTCTTAAGTACTTTAGGATATTTTTCACTGCCTTACAGTGTTCTTCTCCTAGATTCGACTGATATCTACTTGTTACACTAAGTGCATGAGCGACATTCAGTCTAGTATTTTGGGAAATTGCATATTTAAATTTCATGTTGAAAGTAAATAATCATGCTTATATGTAAAGTCCTTCAAGGAATACATGTACAAGGATTTAGTGATAGATCAAAATTTTTAGGTTGATCTATGCTTTAATGTTTATCATTCTGTAAATGAATGTATAGAAGAAAAGATCAAAGCTATTAGGTTGATCTATCTTTTGAGATGTAATAGATAGGCTTCAACAGAATCGTAGTATGTCAAGCCAGCTAAGAGATTGTAGAAGCTAAGGTAGAATCGTAGAGTATCGAGAATCGTAGTCTGTCTACTTTGGAGGACATCTACCAGTATTGTAGAGTGGTCCAAACATTTGTCGAGCAAACTCAAAAATCGTAGTGTGCTCTCGGAAGCGTAGAGTCTGCAAATCAAGTAAGCAAAGATCGTAGTTTACCAATGCTTAAGAGAAATCGTAGCGTTTCTATCTATCACCGATCAAGCTAATATGGCAAGACACCACGATCATGATCGTAGTGCATCATCTGTCTTCATCAAAAACATCGAGCTTTCTCCATTTGTTGAAGCATAAATTATAACAAATGTGGAAAGGAGTATAGACGTTGAGACTCTCGGGAATCCCAATGACCTAACACTCATCCTTAGTTTATCACAAAGAAACGTATTGAAGAAGCTAAGGAAAGTACTATATATCAGCTAAAAACATCTTTTCAGGTGTTAGGTGAGATAACAGTCTGCTATGTCAGTGGGCCAGACGGCTGGACATAAGATTTCCAGGAAGTCACCATCAGTGCTTAGAAATGTCAAATACAATTAATACTTCAACGGATGCTTTCAAACGGACATATTTCAAAGGCACCTTATATACAAATCAAATACAGATGCAAGGGGTAAGGAAGTATAGAACAAAAAAGTTGAATAACACTCAACACTCAACTCTAAGATCTGAAAAGAAAGCTTGCTCAGCTACTCAGTTCTTTCAAACACAAGTTTAACGACAACCGAAAGTAAAGACCATTCAAGAACTCAACTATCATTAAGTGAAGTAAGAAGTTCCAAGTCTGTTGGACTTGAAGAGTTTTAAGTGAACTAAAAAGTTCTAAGACTGCTGGTCTTGAAGGAATCTAAGTGATTCGAAGATTGTAAAAACATCCTTAGTGGATTTCCTACTCAAGGAGTAGAAGAGTGGACTAGGAGCCTTGAGTGCTCTAAACCACTTAAAATCTTTGTGTCTTTTATATTCTTGCTTTAACTACCTTATTTTTTATATCTGCCTGTTAACTATTAACTCTGTTTATCTTGAAGGGGAACAAACAAATGACATATTCCGCTGAATCTGATAAAGAATTTTTAAAATATCTATTCAGCCCCCCCTCTAGATAACTATTGTGCCTCTGGGAACTAACAATTGGTATCAAAGCTGGTTCTCTCAATCAGCCTACAAAGCTTGAGTAGATCTAATGGCACATCTGATAAGCGAATCGAAGACTGGAGGAGGCAACAAGCCACCAATGTGCAATAAAGATAAATTTGCCAACTGGAAACTTTGTAGCAAGCATATATGGACTCAATAGATGAAAAGCTACTTAAAACTGTTATGAATGGGCCCTACATTCGAACAAAGCTTGCACCAAGTCCAAAAGATCCAAACTGAGTTCAAGTCAAGGTTAAAACTGAGTGGACTGACAACAAAAAGAAAGCTGACCAACTCGACAAAAAGGCTAAGAACATTCTGTTCCAGTCTTTAGAAGATGATCTGTTCGAGAATGTAGTCAACAACAAAAGTTCCAAGGAAGTATGGGAAGCATTGCTCATTATGCACGACGGAACTGAAGAAGTCAGAGAAAACAAAGAATCCCTTCCGACTCAACAATGTGAAATGTTTGCCCATGTTCCAGGGGAAAATGTCACTTCAACTTATGAAATATTCAATGTTCTGCTCAATTCTCTTTGAGCTTTTGTAAAGATTTATCCAAACAAAGATCTGATCATAAAATTCATGAATGCCTTACCAAGTAAGTGGGATGCCAAAACCACTGCCATAAGAGAATCAAAAAATCTCCATGAAATGATTGTTCAACAACTCTATGGAAACCTTCTCATCTATGAAGTGGAGCTGATTCAACGAGCAGAGACACTGTCTGAAGGAAGAAAGAAGGACAAAGGAGTTGCTCTCAAAGCAATAGATACCATCTCTAAAGCTAACACTGAGAATGACTCTAACTCTAAGGAAGATGATGACGAGGATATTGCAATGCTAGTAAGAAGACTCAAGAGGTTCATGCGTAAAGGCAGAAGCAACAAACCTAAGAGATTCAACAACAACAACAGCCAAGAGCAGATAAATGACTTATGCTATAACTGCAAGAAGCCTGGCCATTTCATTGAAAACTGTAAGAAGCCTCTTAGTGAAGAACTAAAGAGAAAATCAAATTCAAAGAAAAAATTCAAAGGTAACAAGAGACTCTAGAAGAAATACAAAGGTCTTGTGGCTGGAGGATCATGGAATGATTCAAACAACAACGCAACTCCTGAGTCTGGAGACGATGAAGATCCTCAAATAGCAAATTTGTGTCTAATGGCAAAAAATGCAATGGATAAGAAAAGCACTAAAAATCATGAAGTAAGTATTGATGAGGTATTTGACTTTAACTCTCCTGATGTAGATATTGATGATTTAAGAACTACACTATATGACATAACATCTGATCTGCATCAATACATGAAATGGTTCAGAGTTTCGTCTAAAGATTATTCTCTTCTTCAAAATGATAAAGAAAAAGTTCAGGAAGAACTGGAAACAACTCTTCTAATTTCTAACTCTCTCTCTCCATATTTGAAGCTGAAAATTAATTCTTAAAACAGACTAATGAACTTAATGCACAAAGAGAATCAAATCTAACCTCTAAGATTGAGGAACTAGAAAAGACAATCTTAACATGGAATAGATCCTCTTCATCAATGAACTCCTTGGTCTCTAGTTAGAGAAGTGCATCTGACAGAAAAGGTCTAGGTTTTGGGGAATCCACCTCAGAACCGCATGTGAAAAAATCAAGGGAAACTAACATCAGTAGTGCTTCAAACCTTAATAGAAGCATTGCATTTGTGAAATCCTCACAAAAGGAAGAACCAGTCCACCCATGCTCTGCTGATCCAATCTATGCTATAAAGCATAATAGATCCCATGTTGGCCTAGGATTTAGAAAAGAGACGAGTAACTCAGTCACTACTCTCCAACGTCGAAAGATCGTAGAGTCGATCAAATTCAACTCCACGAACCAACCGGGTAGTAATAGTAGAGTCAAGTTACACTCTTCACAAACCATGAATCACAAGGACACATGGAAAAATAAGAATCAGTATAAAGGAAAGACTGCAAGAAATCCACATAAGTTCAAATGGAGAAAGAACCCATACACACACACATGCATCATGCTGAATGTTTTATATGTGATAAAATTGGTCATAAGACTGCAGTATTCTACAATAATCCTATGAATATTAAACCCAAAGTCAAACAGATTTGGGTCCCCAAGGGTACTAACCAGATAGGACCCATGTAAGTATGGGTACCAAAATGAGAGCTTAAACCTCACTACAGGAATAGAGCTCCATGATCACAACCTGATACTTGGACAATGGATGCTCACGACACATGACTGGAAACAAAGCCCTCCTATTCAACTTCATAGAGAAAGATGGTCCAACAGTTATCTTTGGAGACAATGGTTTTAGCAAGATAAGAGGTTATGGCTCAACTGGGAATGGTGCGGTATCCTTCAGTAAAGTAGCCTATGTGGAAGGACTAAAGCACAATCTTCTGAGGATAAGTTAGCTCTGCGACAAGGGTCATCAATTTACCTTTCTCACCAATCAATGTCAAGTCAGAGATCTGAAGACCTCCTCTATAAAGTTGACCGAAACAAGGGAAGGAAATGTCTACACTATTAATCTTGGTCAACTCAGTTCTAAAGAGATAATATGTTTTTTGGCTAAAGCCTCTAAAGAAATAAGCTGGTTATAGCACAAAAAGTTGTCTCATCTTAACTTTAAAAACATATCAAAACTAGCCTCCAAGGATCTAATAGAAGGATTACCCAAGCTCAGTTTTGTCAAGGAAAGGCCATGTAACACCTGTCAAATTAGAAAACAAACTAGAAGCTCATTCAAAAGCAAAACTGTCAACTCAATTGATAAGCCTCTACAGCTACTTCATATGGATCTATTTGGACCAATTCCAACAATGAGCCTTAGAGGGAAGAGATACTCATGGGTCATAGTGGATGACTATACAAGATATACATGGGTGTTCTTTCTTAACTCAAAAGATGAAACAAGCTCCCAACTCATCAAGATGTTCAGGCTGGTGATGAACGAGAAAGGGGAGAAAATCAAGGCTATAAGGAGTGACCATGGTAAAGAATTCGACTTCTCTGAGATGGATCAGTTCTGCATATACAATGGCATCAGTTACAACTTCTCAGCTCCACGAACGCCACAACAAAACGAGAGTAGCTGAAAGAAAGAACAGATCGTTGATTGAAGCTGGAAGAACTCTACTAGCAAGAAATTTCGCCTACCCGAAAGTACTTCAAGCGTAAGTCACAACACTTTGCATGCTACACTCGTAATGCATCTCTTGTGTACTCTACATTAAAAAGGACTCCCTACGAGCTTTGGAGAGGAAGAAAACCAAATGTAAGCTACTTCCATGTATTCAGTTGTGCATGCTATATTCTCAAAAATGGAAAACAACATCTGACTAAGTTTCAACCCAAGTCAGACGAATGAATCTTTCTCGGATATGCCACAGACAGTTAGGCTTATAGAGTGTTCAATAAAAAGACGTTAAGTGTTGAAGTCTCGATTCAAATCATCTTTGATGAAACAGACTTAGACAAAACTGTGCCTCAAGACACTACGAACGATAACTCAGACACTACGAATGAGGTAGTCGAGCTTAACACCACGATTGTAGTCCTAGAAAATGAAATCATCGAGCCTGAAGAAGATATCGTAGAGATAACTACGCCAGACAACGAACCTCCACATCAAGAAGCAGAGGTTGATCTTGAAGAATTCAGACAAGAAGGCATCTGGTCAGATGTTCTAACAGGAAACAGATGGGCAAGAGATCACACTCAAGGCCTAATCATTGGAGATCCAAATGTAAGAGTCAAGATAAGATCTGCCACCCAGAATGAGTATTTTTTTCTAAGCTTTTTATCACAAATGGAACCTAAGAAGATAGAAGATGCTATGGAAGACTCAAGTTGGATAGAAGCTATGTAAGAGGAACTAAATCAATTTGAAAGAAGCAGAATATGGAGATTAGTTCCAAGACCAAGAAGCCACCAAGTCATTGGCACCAAGTGGGTCTTCCGGAATAAGATGGATGAAGATGGGGTAATAACAAGGAACAAGGCAAGACTAGTAGCCAAAGGTTACTCCCAAGAACAAGGCATCGACTACGACGAGACCTTCGCACCTGTTGCCAGATTAGAAGTCATCAGGATATTCCTTGCTTTTGCTGCCTACATGAAGTTCAAAGTCTTTCAAATGGATGTCAAAAGTTCATTTCTGAATGGTGAACTTCAAGAAGAAGTGTAACGCCCGAGAAAATCGGATTTTTATGACAATTAAAGTTTTATTTGATTATATGAATTAAATGAATTTAATTGATTTATTATGTGAGTAAGCTATGTGAAGGTCGTTCTACGACCTAGAATGTGTTTATATGGTTAGTAATCTGGCTATTTTCTATAATTATTTGTTTAGAATTTCCAAGACGAAAATAAATGTTTTCCGAGAAATTTTCGTAAAAACACTATTCATTCGTTTATGTTCGGGGAATTATTTTGAAATTCTGAGAAACGTGTAATGATAGAATATCGAGATGAGATAAAATATCTGATAATATTTCATTTATGGTAAACGAAGTTTTTGCCTACGGACTTAAAACCTAGGGGTTGAGTATATTGATTTCCGAGAAGGAAATGAAATGCGTAGAAAAATTGCGTTATAGTTAAAGCGAGTGTTATACAAATATGGTACTAATTAGTATCTATGTGTAATACGATGGGTAAATACGAAGTACAATACGATTATCGTACGGGTATTATAAGGAGAGAATACATGAATTGTACGTATAGGATACGATTAGTATTATGGAATTAAGTTAAGACTTAATGTCAATTCATTTGAGTTGGATTATAATTAGTCCAATTAATTGAATGAACAAGCCCAAGGGATTAATAGGTTAAGCCCAAGTCAAGGCCCAATGTTAGATGGTTTAAGCCCAATGCATGAAAACCGAACCGTGGATCGAACCAGTGGGTCACCGAATGGGTAAAACCCATGGGGATGACCCATGGGCAAGAGTGGGACGGCCTTGGTGTGCAAGCCAAGCTTAATGCTTGGTCACCAAGCATTTTACTTGGTGACCAAGTGTAGGAGGTGGGGTGTTTATTGTCTAGATTGCCCTCCATTTCATTTTATATAAATAGAAAGCCAAGGTTGGTCATTTGGGAGTTTTTCAATTGCCCAACTTAAATTATTTGAGAGAGAAAGAGAGCTAGACTCACAAATCATACACTTTGGAAGCTTTGACTTAGAGTTTTCCAATAGATTTCATAAGAGTTCTTGAGGTAATACTCCTTGTTTCTCATTTTCGTCTCTTTTGATTTTATTTTATTATGGAGAATCATAAATAGGTGGTATGTGTCTTGTATAGTGGATTAAAGATGACTTAATATAGATTTAATCTCTATAAGTCACGAGATCATAAGAATTATGAGGTTCGATATAATTTCAAACCATGAAAATATTGATTGTTGAGATCGATTGTTGATAAACGATTGAACTCCATCAATACGTTAATATATGCATCTTGATTGGTTAGGATATAGATATGAAATCCATGGAGTATTCCATGTGATTTGGCTTAGAGAACATTAGTAATGAAATTATGGTGAATTTTGCTTAAATAGACGTTAAACATCGAAAACGTTGAAATTCCGATTGGGTAGTCGAAAGTTGTTGTGAGACTTGAAAACTTTGTTTTTCAATGGCAACACATGAGATAGGGTATTTAAGAGTTGTGGGTTCGAGAATCGTCGGATTCCGACTTAAAACGAAGAAAACGAGCATTGAACGCTCATTAACGTTTACGAACGCTTAGAAAATGAACTCAATAGTGAATTTTGAGTTAACGAATTCGAAAGTGACGACTTCTTATATGAATGTGTAGAGTATGTCATTTATGACGTGTAGGCTTTTGAATGGACCAAATTGGACTTATAACGAAGAAGTTATGGCTCCGGGAATTTCACAAAATTTTTAAACTGTTGGAATTATTCGATATTTAGGTCTCAGCCGCTTTCGAATATAGTTGTTAAATGTCGTACAAGTAAATATTAGCACAAAGTAGAAGTTGAAACTACTAAATGGCACCGCAAATACCAATCGATAGAGTAAAGTCTTGCGCCGCAACGCCTATACCGGGACCTGGCTACTGGAAACTGGCGCCGCAACGCCAGTCTTGTACTAAGGTTGTCACGCCGCGGCGCGAGTGCAAGGTTGTTGATAGTGACTTAGGTTTTGAACTTCGATTGTTCAGAGACCTAAAGAAGTAATGTTTGTACACTTCATAAGTGTATTAAAACTATTCCTATACTACCTATACTAGAGTATATGGTATTGAACTTAGAAATTGAATGCATGTTAATAAGTTATGAATGATGAATAAAGTTGGTAATTTATCAACGATGTTCGAGTCCGATTAATAACGCTACCGTTAATAAGCGGGATGAAGAAGGGTAGTAAGTCGAGTTGACTTTATTATTAATATTAAGTTAACTAAGACATAGAAGAGAAAGAAGTTGGTAGAAACAATGTGAACATTTGTTTAAATAGCTAATTATAGTGTGCTATATAAATATATATCATGTAGATTCTGTTAAGGCTGTGGTTAGTCGATTAAGTTATTTGAAGACGCTGAAAGGCAAGTTTTCTTAACGCTTGTCTAACCTTCAAGTTAGTCAAGTTTTTATGTGATTTATTGTACTGAATTGCACGATTTGTTTTAAAGAAAGGGTCAATGCCAGATTTAACTCGGCTAGACTACTCATAGTATATAGATTGATTGATATTCATATCTTTCTATATAGAAATGTTAACGATATCCTATGCCAAGTAATCCTACGCCATGAAGGTAAGGTTTGTCTATGAACAAACAAAAATATTTTTCATCGATTATATAATGGGCACGCGAGTTTGCTAAATGTTAAACGTATATCGCTTTCAGTGTCGATCAAATAAGTACTATAGTCGATTATTCTAGTAAGTAATGCGGATGCGTTGTGCGGTGATATCCTTTTCAAGTATGAAAACAAAAAGTTATTGTTCATGGTCTATCGACCGATTCATAATTCCTAATCTACTCTATACTTTGGGAATTGATGATATGAAATGTTAAAGTATTATTATTTTATAATACTTCATAACTATTTGTTCAGTTATGTATGAATTGTTATATAATTCACGAATGTGGTATTACTGTTATCCTTTGTTAAAACTTGTTGAGCTTGTTATGCTCACTTCTTGCGTGAATTATATGACTGCAGGTAAAGATGAACGTACTGAGAATGCTAAGAGAGATAAGGGAAAAGCTAAGATGGATGCCTAGCCATCGTGTAATAGATTAGTATGTTTGTATGTATTATACATTATGAACAACAAATGATGTAATCGGTTTATGAACCTGGAAGGATTATACTTTGATTGTAATAAGAAGATAGTAATTACATTCATTTTGTTGTATTTCAATGGAATGATTGTAGGGTTACGAGTACAGTGTAGCACCATATGTCGGGTTGGAAGATACCCGAATTTGGGGGCATCGCAAGAAGTATATGTGGAGCAACCTCTAGGTTTCATCAATCCAACTCTCTCTAATTATGTCTATAGATTAGACAAAGCCTTATATGGGCTTAAACAAGCACCTAGAGCATGGTATGAAATACTAACTAACTTTCTTATTAAAAATGATTTCACTAGAGGTAAAGTAGATACCACATTATTTCTTAGGAAGCACAAAGACAAAATCCTATTAGTTCAAATATATGTTGATGACATTATCTTTGGCTCTACTGATGAAAAACTGTGCAAGAGATTTGCCAAGCTTATGCTGAGCAAGTTCGAAATAAGTATGATGGGTGAGCTGAATTTCTTCCTTTGATTATAAGTAAAGAAGACTGATGAAGGTATCTTCATAAACCAAGCCAAGTATATTAAAGACTTACTTAAAAAGTATGGCATGGATTCAGCCCCTCCCATGAAAACACCAATTGCTACAGCAACTGTGACAACTCGAGAATTTAAACAATTTTATAAAATCTTAAAAGATTGAATAAAGGTTAAATAATAAACCTAGACAGAAAATAAGTGTATATATTTAACCTTTTTAGGAATGAATTTTGTGAATTTAAAAACTTTTGAAGGTTTACAATGTTAAGAGTATTTGTGTATATGGTCATATGTGTGTACAAAGATGTGGTTAAAGAAGGGTCAGGGTCGATTTGATAAACTATATCACCACAAACCCTAATAATATATTAAGAACCTCGACGCTCAGCTTAGAAAACCCTAACGATTGATAAGAAACCCTATTACCGGCTATGGAAACCCTAATTTCGTAAGCTCGGATCTCAAACCCTAATTCGGATTATTAAAACCCTAATTGGGAAGCTTGAAGATAAGTGTTAAGGTTTTTATGTTATTTATTTAATTAGGGATAACCCTAATTGATTATTAGAAAACCTTAATTGTCCAACCAGAAACCCTAATGTACAACTATGGAACCTAAATGCTAAATTAGCAATTTTAATTAAGGAAATATTAACCTTAATTGACAAGCTTGAATGTGATTAGGAAATGTTAATGTAATTAAAAAATCCTAATTATAATTTAGAAATCTTAAATTTCTATTTTTAGAACTTAATTAGAAAAGCCTAGAATATAAATTTGTGTAATCTTAGGGTCAAACCCTAAGGGTTAAAACCTAATGATTGTGAGAAGTTACCAAGTTACCATTCACTTTATAAGCCAAATGACCAAACTACCCTTTTTATTATTTTAATAAGGTGGAGTGTAGATCTAGCCCTTGTATGGAGTTGGTGACCAACCCTAGGCTAGCCATGTGGTCTAGAAAGCAACTTTAATCAGCCAACAACTGATCACATGATCAACCATTGCATTTTATCATTTTATATATAAATCAAAGAGAGGGAAAGTCACCAAACCAAGCTCATTTGCATCCTTACACTCAACCACACTTTTCTATCTCCTTAGCCACGAAAATATTAAGTGAATCGGTCATTAGTGTGATCATTAGCAAGCCAGGATCAAGATCATGGATCAGAAATCAAGTATGGGAGCATAATAGAGGTATAAACCCTAATTCTAGAAATCCTTAAAAATTTATGTTAATGTTGTTGTTTGTTGTTTAGATATGTGTTAGAGGGTGTCATTTGATGATCTGGGTTGCTAGAACATGGATCCATATCATTTAGATGCTCGAAATTAAAAATTTCAAATATCTGGAAAACTGGATAAATGTGGTCTGACAACCGAATGTCAGACCCCATAGATCTTTACCTTTTTATAGTTTTGGTTGTTTAAATGTTTGTACTTGTAGTATGTTGTAAGGTCTTCGATCTGGAACTTGAATCAAGCCCAGATCATGTATGGATTAAAAGTTATTAAAGGTCAAAAATGCGTTGATTTGAGCACGAAAATCAAGCTTTACGAAAACCCGTAAAATTCCTGCATTTCTGTAATCTCTGACAAGCATTTTCTAAGCTTCTGATCTTGCACATGTTTGATATTTAGACCATGTTGTTGTTATATACTTGTAGCCTGGCATGTTAACTACACACTAAAGCTTTTAGATCACCCATAACCGTAACAGAAGTATAGATAATCATGGTCAAAGTAGGGTTAACCAACTGCCTTAAACGAATTCTGGAAAACCCAGAAATCGTGAAGAACCGATTTCTGACATGGTTTGACCATGCTAGATCTCACTCATGTGTTTATGTTATTATGATATGGTGATAAAGAGTTGTTCACTGACATCTCTACTTCAATTGTGAATCTTTACATCACACAAACTAGATCCAGACTAGAAGTTATGAAGCTTCATAGTAGGCACCTAAGACTATTCTTCAATTCTGTAAAACCCAGAAATTGAAGAACATGTCTGACAACACTTTTGAAAGCTTAGATATCTCAGATATGATATGTTATGGTCATGAAACTTGATTAGAGTTATAGTATTACATGCATACTACATCATCAATGTCTTAGAAAGCCTAGAAACGTTATAACTAAGAAATTAGAACCCACAAACCCACTAACTTGAACAACTGCCTCGCATTTCTCAAGCACCAAGAACATGCTCAAGAACACCTATAGCGATGGTTCACGCTATAGGCCCTTTAAGCTGACATTAATTATAAATTTAGTAATTTTATTAAATAAATTAGTATTAAATGGTTTTTAATTATTAAAAATACATAATAAATTATTAAAAATTATTTTAAAGTTCAAAAATTAGAGTTTAATTATTTTAAGTATATTTCATAAATATTTAATATTTTTGGAATATAAGTGGTATTTAATTTATTTAATTATAATATTAAATAAATTATTTAAAAATGATTTTAATACTTGAAAATCATTTAAAATTATATTATCGTATAAGAAAATATTTTAAGTTATTTTAATGACTTTTGATATTTTGTGATGAATTTTATTAATAAATTAATATTAATGGTAATTAATTTATTTAATAAACGTATTAAACAAATTATGGAAAAATAGAATTAATGCTTTAAAAATTATATAAAAATAATTTAAGTGTTATAAAAATATTTTAAGTTATAAAATATAACTTTTGATATTTTGTCATGAAAAATATTAATATTTTAATATTAATGGCGATAATTAATAATGGTTTTAATTACTTTAAAATCATTTAATGGTAAATAATAAAGTATTAAAATACTTTGAGATATTATAAATATATTATAATATTATGTTAAGGATTTCATTAATATTTAATATTAAATAAATATTAATGATAATGGAATTAAATAGTATTTAATGCATATAAATATGATATTATTGATTGAAAAATCATAATAAATGGTAATAATTATCCGAAAATTATTATGGGCCTATGAAAATTATGTTGACTGATTTATAAATTACCTAAGATTATTGTTTAGTATTTAGGCGTAGTTTAATTGAACTTAAACTAGATAATTGTCCCATTAGTAGGCTATCGGGATGTAATAATAATATTAAGAACTCAACTCGCATCGCAATAATAGTTTGACTTGATACTAGGTCTTGTGTGTAATAATAATCGATATAGGATTATGTGGTAATGTGTTTAGGTTATTTTATACCGTGATAATATTATTCTAATATTTGAGATCTCAGATTATCTATATTAGGTCTTCGACAAAGCTATGTTATATTTCATAACCAGAATCAATCTGATGCATAAGTTTTTCTTAACTCTACTAAGAGTTGTTTCATTCAGATATGGTTATGGTTAATCATTCACGATTGCAGATAGAATTGTACTGTATATATATCAGATGTATAAGTCAGGTATGAAGGCTGATTACCTTCATTACCATTCGGTTCAGATATATATTTGTTTATGTTTAATACTTGTTCAGTCAAAATTTTGTTCGTGCTAATTCACTACTACATTGTTGAATTATAGCCAGCTTATTATTCAGACTCTTTCAATCATGATATATCCTTAAATAAAATTTAAACTTGTTGGGCAACTTTTATGCTCACCCTTGTTATATCATGATAAAACATTGCAGATTAAGGCGAATGCGTTGATACAAGGAAAAGATAAAGCCAAGCTCAGCTTGGTACTGTGTGTGCAGCTAGATTTGTAAAAGTAATTTATTATAATAACATTGTATGTTAGATAGGATATGGAATTGTGTATAAGTTATGGTTACTCGACCTTGGGGATAGTGTATAATATTTAATGTATAAACAATTTATGTTTATATCTTCCGCAATAGTTATAGAAATAGTGCACCAGATCCGTGGTGATTTAGGACCCGGATTTCGGGGCGCTACAACTACTAAGCTTGACAAAGATGAGAACGGTAAAAGTATTGACATAACTCAATACAGAGGTATGATAGGCTCTCTTCTATATCTAAGTGCCAGTAGACCTTACATAATGTTTGCAACATACATATGTGCTAGATTTGAAGCTAATCCTAAGGAATCACACTTAAATGCTGTAAAAAGAATTTTCAGGTATCTCAAAGGTACACCTCATTTGGGACTTTGGTATCCCAAGGAGTTGTCCTTTGAACTGACAGGATATACAGATGCTGACTTTGCAGGCTAAAAGATCGATAGAAAAGTACCAAAATGGCACCGTCAATTGTTAGAAATGACTTGTGTCCCGGTTTAGCAAGAAGCAAAACTCAAGATTCACCTCAACAAAGATAAGTCAATACATTTCGCCAGAATAGTCAAGTGCTCAAATCTAATGGATGAAAAATCAGCTAGCACACTATGGGTTTGATTTCAAATCTATACCTGTTCACTGTGATAACACAAGTGCCATAGCAATAACACATAATCTTGTCATGCATTCTAGGACTAAGCATATAGAGATAAGATATCATTTTATTAGGGATCATGTCCAAATTGGAGGTATATCCTTACAATACATCCCTACTGAAAATCAACTTGCTGATGTCTTTACAAAGCCTTTAGATGAATCCAGATTTAATAAATAATAAGTGTCTTAGGTATGCTAAATCTACAACCATAAACTCTATGTTCTAGTTTGTACTAACCATGTCGATAAAAGGACTATGTTAAAATTATAAAGAGGACTAAAGAGAAACCGTGATCGTAGAGCAGTCTCAATATGATCGAGAAGTATCATGTGATGACAACATTCCTATCAAATCTAAGCAACCTCTCTGATAAGCGCCTCAGGGACAAACCTGATCCTTAGTTCAATCTAAGAGGTTGGCTCTTCCTAAGCTATCTTAACCCAGAAGGAATGCCAAGTCAGAGTTCATCACAAAGACCAGGATAGACAATGATCGTAGAGTAGTATCAGCAATGAACTCAACAATCGTAGAGCAGCCTCGACGACCGTAGTCTTCCTAAAGGATACACTAGCTCAGGGGGGGCTAATGATAGATCAGTACTTTCTACATTATTTAAAATTGTGGAGCCCAAAAGAAATCGACACGTGCCCCACTACGCAGATCGTGAAGAGGGAAGTTACAAATAAAGCTAAAAAAGGTTTTTTGAAAAATCACCCCAGAATTTCAAAAAGCTCATCTCTCTCTATTAACAGAAACTCTAGCTTTCAGAATAATAATCCAACCTCTGTTTAAGAAAATCAATGGTTGCTTTTAATGTTATATCAGGTTACCAACTCCGCTTCGACGAATTCAAGACAGCTGACCCTCAGTTCCACAAGATCCTATCTCTTCTAAAGAAAGTTGGTCTTGAAGAAGCTCTAAGCACCAGCACATGGATATACCCGAAGCTGGTGAAAGAGTTCTATGTCAATGGAGTCTTTGAGAACGATATCATCATTACAAGGGTCAAGGAGGAATAAATTAAACTCAAAGCTGAAGATATAAACCTAGCCCTAGGTTTCAAATCAAAGGGACATGCATCTATGGATGTCATCAACTTTCATGAAGGTCTGAAGAAGATGCACCACACAAAGTTTCAGAACGTCAAGGGGTACAAGAAGAAAGAGTTTCCCCAGAAGTATGAATTTCTGGCTGATATTGTTGGGAAGTGTATATGCTGTAAAAGCTCAGGCCACGACTCTGTAAATGAAGTTCAACTAAAGCTCATGACAGCAATCTACTTCAGGATTTAACTTAACTTTGGAGCTCTACTTATCGATTGGATTGAGAAGTGGATACTCAGATCAAAGAAATCAAAGAGCTCTAGAAAAAGGCTCTATGGGAGGTTCATAAGCATAATTCTGTAATCAGCTCTAGGTGACAAAATTGGGACAAGGAGGGAGAATCCATCAATCCCAATAGAAAAATGACCCAATAGCTGTTTCAGAACTAGAAAAGAAACCAAGCAGAAAATGTCAGAATGATGTCTGAATCAAGTGAAAGGACTGGTAAAGCAAAAGTATCTGGGCTACCAGTAAACATGTCGGTTGTGAAGGAAGCAGATAAAGAACAAGAAATTAATTAAGAGGAACCCATCACTTTGATAAGAAAAAGCAAGGGTAAGAGGAAATTGAAAGCACAAACAATAGAGGATCCTCAAGGCTCAACCACTGATGCACCCCAAGAGAGTTCAGGTACTAAAACTCTGAAGGAAACAAAGAGGAAATAGAAGCAGTCTAAGGAGGAAGAAGACAGAGCAACCATCTCTCAAATTCTTAAGAAGGGAAAATGTAACCACATAACAAAGAAGTCTTCACTCCATTCGATTGTAGAGTCACAACCGATCATAGAGTCCAGAATTGTCATCACTCTAGAAGATGATGCTGAAATAGAGTCTCAGCCTAAACCTACCATCAGAAGTGAATCTAAAGAAAGCACCGAGGCTGAAGCTCTGCCCAAAAAAATAAGAAGAAAACTTGCAAGAAATATGTTCTTGAAAATGAGAAAGTCTTGAAGGAAGAAGAAAGGAAAATAGCCACAGAAAAGGAGTTTCATGAAGTTCCTGTACTAGAGAATGCTCCAGCTTAGGGGGAGTTACTTGAAATTCAAATAAATGATCAGATTGAGGGGGAGTCTCTCGAAGTTCGTGTGTAAGAAAAAGCTACAGCTGAGGGGGAGATACAAGAGGATAAGGAGATCGAAGGTAGAACAACTATAGAGGTAGAGACGGGTGAAGATTAGACAAGGAATGAGGAGATATTTGAAGTGGTGGACATTTCAAATGAAGAAGACGAAGATCGAGAAGAAGAAGAGGAAGATGAAGTTGAGATTATAGCAGTGGGCTGGGATGGACACAGAAGAGCCAACTATAATCAGATGTTCTCCTACTTACCTATGATGCCTTATCATAGAGCCAAAATTCTCAACTCCTGGGATCACATGTTCTTGACATATAAAGCTTATCCAGTAATCTCAGTGCTTGCCTATGGATTCCTAGGAAACCTCACATTTGCTCAGAAGCTAATTACAAACAATCCGACTTCAGAAACTGGGTGTGAGGTATAATCAATTCCCATCTCTTTCAGATTTAGTTATTGTCCTCCATCAAACTTCAACTAATTCTACGAATTGCCAAGATGGTTGGAAGTGATACTTCATCCACTAAACCAATTTCTGGTTACAGAATTCCAACATTCTGTAACTGATGAACCAAATATGCCTAATTTTATATTGGTACCATCTTCTACCATCTCTCACTCTACGAATATCGATCCTACTCAAATCGTAAAGTCACTTACTCAACAAGCACCAACATCACCTCCTCCTGTAACTCAAACTCACATACATGCCCCTCCTTCAGATGTTCCTTCCTCATCAACCAATAATTATTTTAATCTTGATCTTGCTCTCTACAATCTGCAAAATCAAAATGCTAGAGCCTCTCCTCCAAACACTCAGCAACTTTTTGAGCTTATCTCAGATCTTCCTACCAAAACTGATCTATCGAGTGCATCACAGAAAGTGACCAAAGACATTCAAGAAGATCTTGAAATTCACTCTGAGCTTGTTCATATGAGGCTGAATCATTTAATAGATGATTCCAATACTCTTCCCATCAATCTGAGCTCTGAGCTCACAACTAAGCTCCGGGAGATAATCAAGGAAATGATCCACAACATTAATGAAAGGAATAAGATTCACTTTCAGTCTACCCAGAAACACAAGTAAGCAGTTCTCCTTCTGTAGAAGACTCAAGAATCTCAAAATAAACTTATGATGGAAAGTCTTTCAAATCTACGAACCTCAATGAAAGAATTCCAAGAATTTTTAATGAGTCAAATGAAACAAACTGACAATGTCTTGGCTATTCTACAAAAGAACACGTCTCAAACTGATTCTATGGTTCAAGAAAATCGTTAAGACATTGCTTAATCCAGGAATCAAGTTCATGAACACGTCCGAGGCATGAATCATCTGTCTGAAGATATTGATGCTAACATAAAGGGGGAAAATAAAGGGGAAGGAGAGAAAGGCAAATGAAAAGGAAAGTAAATTGCTTAATCCTCAAGGAGTCCTCCCACAAGACAACCTCACTATCAGACCCTATGATCCGAACCACAGCAGTACCAACCAATTCTAATGGTGTAACTTCTAAGGAGTCGAGGACCAGCTCCTAGCATACAAGGAGTAACCACTACTGGCCTAAACATGCTAGTTGGAGATCCTGCATTTATGAACAAACACGATCATGGAGAATGGCTAAATCAAAGTGAAATGGAAGACATTGCATGGAGAGACAAAGCCATCAGAAGAAGGAGAGTTGTAGAGTATGCCAATCCTCCATGGAGATGTAACTAATCATTATTGTAATATCTATCTCTACAAATATCAATAAATTCATGCTTATTCTCTAGAGATTTCAGCTACTCACCGAAACACTAAGTCATATTTACTTTCCAACAACTACATCTAGAAATTGATGATCATGATACAAATCTCCTTGGTTATGTCAACATCAAATAGGGGGAGATTATTGGGAAATTGCATATTTAAAATTGATGTTGAAAGTAAATAATCATTCTTATATGTAAAGTCCTTCAAGGAATGAATGTACAAGGACTTAGTGATAGATCAAAATTATTAGGTTGATTTGTGCTTTAATGTTTATCATTTTATAAATGAATGTATAGAAGAAAAGATCAAAGCTGTTAGGTTGATCTATCTTTTGAGATGTAATAGATAGGCTTTAACAAAATCGTAGTCTGTCGAGCCAGCCAAGAGATTGCAGAAGTCAAGGCAGAATCATAGAGTATCGAGAATCGTGGTCTGTCTGCTTTGGAGGACATCTACCAGTATCGTAGAGTGGTCTAAACATCCACCGAGCAAACTCAAAAATCATAGTGTACTCTCAGAAGCGTAGAGTTTTCAAATCAAGCGAGCAAAGATCTTAGTCTACTAGTGCTTAAGAGAAATTGTAGTGTTCTCCTCTATCAGTCCAAATCAAGCTAGTATGGCAAGACAACACGATCATTATCATAGTGAATCATCTGTCTTCATCAAAAGCATCAAGCTTTCTCCATTTGTTGAAGCATAAATTATAATAAATGTGAAAAGGATTATAGACGTTGAGACTCTTGGGAATCCCAATGACCTAACACTCATCCTTAGTTTATCACAAAGAAACATATTGAAGAAACTAAGGAAAGTACTATATCTCAGCTAAAAACATCTTTTCAGGTGTTAGGTGAGATAACAATCTACTATGTCAGTGGGCCAGACGGCTGGACAAAAGATTTATAGGAAGTCACCATCAATGCTCAGAAATGTCAAATGCAATTAATACTTCAATGGATGCTTTCAAACAGACATATTTTAAAGGAACCTTATATGCAAATCAGATACAAATGCAAGGGGTAAGCAAGTACAGAATAAAAAAGCTAAAGAACACTCGACGCTCAACTCTACGATCTGAAATGAAAGTTTGCTCAGCTACTCAGTTCTTTCAAACAAGCGTAATTCAAGAATCGAAAGTAAGACATTCAAGAACTCAACTATCATTAAGTGAAGTAAGAAGTTCCAAGTCTGTTGGACTTGAAGAGTTCTAAGTGAACTAAGAAGTTCCATGTCTGCTGGACCTGAAGAGTTCTAAGTGAACTAAGAAGTTCCAAGACTGCTGGTCTTGAAGGAATCTAAGTGATTCAAAGATTGTAAAAACATCCTTAGTGGATTTTCTACTCAAGGAGTAGAAGAGTGGACTAGGAGCCTTGAGTGATTTGAACCACTTAAAGTCTTTTTGTCTTTTATATTCTTGCTTTAACTGCTATATTTGCTATAACTGCCTGTTAACTATTAACTCTGTTTATCTTAAATGGGAACAAACAAATTACATTTTCTGCTGAAATTGATTAACAATATCTGATAAAGAATTTTTAAAATATCTATTCAACCCCCCAACCCTCCCCCCCCCTCCCCTCCCCCTCCCCCTCCCCTTCTAGATAACTATTGTGCCTCTGGGAACTAATATAGTACATATGATACCGTACATGATAGATCCTATTGCTGAAGCATAAGGAATCTTATTCATACTGTCTCTCTCCTCAGGTGTCTTTGAGGCCTGTTTCTTGGAGAGATGTATTCCATGGCTCATTGGCTTGAGACCTCTTTTGGAATCTTCCATGCTAAACCACTTTAGCATTGAGTTAATGTACATTCCTTGGGATAAGCCAAACATCCTTTTAGATCTATCTTTATAGATCTTTATCCCCAAAATATAGGATGCTTCTCCCAAGTCCTTCATGGAGAAGTGTTTAGATAACCAAATTTTATTTGATTGTAGCATATGAATATGATTCCTTATCAATAATATGCCATCAACATATAATATAAGAAATGAAATAACGCTCCCACTAACCTTCTTATACACACATGGTTCATCCTCATTTTTGATAAATTCAAAATCTTTGATTGTCTTATCAAAATGGATGTTCCATCTACGAGAAGCTTGCTTCAATCCATAAATGGATCGTTGTAGCTTACAGACTTGATTTATTCCAACCATTGAAACAAATCCCTCTGGTTGTGTCATATACACATCCTCCTCAAGTTTCCCTTTGAGAAAGGCCGTTTTCACGTACATTTGCCAGATTTCGTAGTCGTGGTAAGCTGCAATCGTAAGCAAAATCCGAATAAACTTGAGAATCGCTGCTAGTGAGAAGGTTTCATCATAGTCAACTCCTTGTCTTTGTTTGAAACCTTTTGCGACCAGTCGGGCCTTATAGGTCTCTACCTTGCCGTCTGCTCCAGTCTTTCTTTTAAAGAACCATTTACACCCAATAGGCTTAATGCCTTCAGGTGGTGAAACCAAAGTCCATACTTTGTTTTCATATATGTAGTCCATCTCAAATTTCATGGCTTCTTGCAATTTCTCTGAGTCTTTACTACTCATAGCATGTTCGTAATTCAATGGATCATCATCATCTATGATGCATAACTCATCGTCATCCTTTATGACAAATCCATACCTATCAGGTATCTTCAGTACCCTTCCAGTTTTACGAATAGGGTGTGGTACAGAAGGTATCTCTACTCTGACAGGTTCATCCATTTAACCTGTAGTGGTTTGTGGCTCTTGAATTTCTTCAAGATCTATTTTTCTCCCACTGGCCGTTTCAAGGATATACTCCTTTTACAAGAAGCCTGAATGTTTGGCAACAAACACCTTTTGCTCAGTAGGATTGTAAAAATAGTATCCTAAAATTTCTTTAAGATATCCCACAAATGTACACTTATTATATCTCGTCCCAAGCCTATCATTTGGAAACCTTTTCACATAACCTGGACATCCCCAAATCTTAACATGCTTAAGACTTGTCTTCCTCCCTGTCCACATTTAATATGGAGTTTAGAGACAAATTTCGCGGGAACTTTATTTAGTAGACATGTGGCCGCTTCAAAGGCATATCCTCAAAATGACACTGGAAGATCGGTAAAACTAAGCTACCTTAACCCAGAAGGAATGCCAAGTCAGAGTTCATAACAAGGACCAGGATAGACAATGATCGTAGAATAGTATCAGCAATGAACTCAACAATCGTAGAGCAACCTTGACGATCGTAGTCTTCCCAAAGGATACACTAGCTCAGGGGGAGCTAAGGGCAGATCAATACTTTCTACATTATTTAAAATCGTGGAGCCCAACAGAACTCGACACGTGCCCCACTATGCAGATCGTAAGGAGGGAAGTTACAAATAAAGCTTGAAAATGTTTTTTGAAAACTCACCCCAGAATTTCAAAAAGCTCATCTCTCTCTATCAACAAAAACTCTAGCTTTCAGAACAATAATCTAACCTCTGTTCAAGAAAATCAATGGCTGCTTCCAATGTTATATCTTTTTACCAACTCCGCTTCGACGAATTCAAGACAACTGACCCTCAGTTCCACAAGATCCTATCTCTTCTAAAGAAAGCTGGTCTTGAAGAAGGTTTAAGCACCAGCACATGGATATACCCGAAGCTGGTTAAAGAATACTTAAGCACATGGATACCATTTTCTTTGAAACAATTGAGAAACTCACTACTTAAGTATTCACCTCCTCGATCTGATCGAAAAATCTTAATACTATTACAAGTTTGCTTCTCTGCTTCACTTTTGAACTCTTTTAACTTTTCAAATGATTCAGATAGGTATTTCATTAAATACACATATCCAAATCTTGAGTGATCATCAGTGAATGTAATAAAATAAGAATACCCTCTTCGTGCATTTGTTGTCATAGGTCCACATACATCTATGTGAACCAATACTAACAACTCTGTAACTCTTTCTCCTTTTCCACTAAAAGGAGATTTAGTCATTTTTCCCATAAGATAAGATTCACAAGTTGGATATGATTTATAATCAGATAGCTCTAAGAGCCCATCTTTATGCAACTTGGATAATCTTGTAATAACCCAATATTTTCGATATAGTTAAATAAGAAATTTTGCGTATAATTTTTTTAAAAAATAAAGGTGGGAATATGTGCAAGGTAAAGCGTATGTATATATGTGATAAATAAAAATTTATTTATTACATGAATAATTGCAAATAATTTTTTTAAAGAATTATTGATCATTATAAATTATATTTTGTAGTAAAAATATTTTTATTATCTATTTTCCATGAAAATATGATTACTTTGTATTATTTAATATATGATATGATTATTAGAATTATTACAATAATTATTTTATTATATGAATTTATTTAGATTAGTTAAGTTAATTATTTTAACTTAATTAATAATGGTATATATGAAAGTTAAGTCGATATGGATTCAAAACCATAATTTTGAATTTTGAATAAGGAATAAGAATAATAATATAATATTAATTATATTTCAGTTCTATAAATATGTATTATATGTGTATATTGATCATGGTTGGTCAATTATGGTGTAACAGTAGAAAATTCTAGCAATGCTTTGATAAACCCTAATTTGAAAAGTCAAATACAAGTTCAAGATTGTTTAGTGATTATGTTATATGATTAATTACAAGTTTGGTAGATTCTAATGCTAATTAGAGAAAACTCTAATTAGTAATTAGAAACCCTAATTGCTAAGTTTTTAACCATAATCGCTTATTTAGTAAGCTTAATTATAATTTGTAACTCTTAAACCTAATTTTCATATTTTATGTAATTAGGAAACTAAGCATGATTAAGAAAACCTAACTTTTAAAATTAGACAGCTAAATTTTTATTTTAAACCCTAAATAAAAAAATCCTAGAAAATTAAATTATAAACCCTTAGGGTTAAACCCTAAAGGATTAAACCCTAAGGGTCAAACCCTAAGTGTTAACCAAGATTACAAGATTGCCATTAAATTTGTTAGACAAATGACCAAACTACCAATTTTGCATTTTTTATTAGCTAATTTGTAGAGCTTGCCATATATGGAGTTGTTGAATAACTCTAGATCACCCATGTGACTAAAAACTACAGTAATCAGCCACAACATCTCAGACAACTTCATTACACTTTGTTATATATAGATCAAGAGAGAGAAAATTCATTTTCATGCCTTATTGGTGACCAAACACTCCACAAAGCCTCTCTTTCTCTCTCTAAACCAATGAATTCCCTTGTTAGACCAGTCCCAAATCAACTCCATATCATCACTATAATAGATCAAGAAGTCAGATTCAAGTTAGTTCAAGAAAGGTATAAAACCCTAGAACCAAATCTAATCTTTGAGGTTATGTTAAAAGTTATGTTTTTGTGTTGTAAAATGTTGTTTGTAGTGTAAATAAGTGATCTGGGTTGGTACATGATGTAGACACTCAAAATTTTTTACATACCTGTTACTAACATTACAGGAGGGCAGAATCATCTTTCAAAGATAACCCTGGAGGACAGCTCAGCTTAATACCGGAAATCACACCAGAGAAGGCCGTTTCATCTCGGAGATAACTCCGAGATACTTAGTCTTAGTCCCGAAAATAACACCGAGAAAGGCAATGTCAACCTTGGAGATAACCTCAAGGAATGCAGTTGCAGTTCCGGAGATAACCCCGGAGATGCTCGTTTAAGGATATTCATGTAATCATCAATGGTCATGATTATACCGAATAATCCCTGGTTATAATCATACCAATGACTGTCCATCAATGCACTACGGGCCAATGATGACTTTTACCACATCATCTATAATATTACGGGTTATGATTATACTGAATGATCCCTGGTCATAATCATACCAATAAACAGTTCATCTATGCACATAAGCCCAAGATACTCATCAATCAATAGTTCATCTTTGCACGTAATCCAAAGATATATAACTGTAAAACCAATAATCAACAGTCCATCTTTGCACGTAAGCCAAAGATATACAACTGTAAAACCAATAATCAATAGTCCATCTTTGCACGTAAGTCAAAGATATACAAATCAGAAACTAATAATCAACAATACATCTTTGCACGTAAGCCAAAGATGACTTTCATCATAATATAAGCATGAGGATGATGATAATGATATAAGCATTAATCAAACGAAATCAAGGATAAATATTAAAGACTTTAAATTTATCTAGAGTTTAAAAATATCCAAATTGTCAACATGATACTACTTTTTGGAGTAAAATTCAAGAATAATATTCATGTACCAAAAATAATTTGGACAGAAAAGAAATATATTTTTCGGGTAAATTGTACCCCGTGAATAGTACCCTGTGAATAGTACTTCGGGAATAGTACCTCGTGAATAGTAACCCGACATGAAAAGTACCCCAAATACCCGAGTGAATGAAACTACAGTGAATAATAATTGGGTGAATAGTAACATGTAAATAGTAACTTGTGAATAGTACTCAAGCACGAAAAGTGCCTTGAATACCTGAGTGAATAGTAACTGGGTGAATAGTAACCCGTGAATAGTAACTCGTAACAGAAAAATACCAAAGAAAATGATATTTCATGACGAGTACAAAAGAAATGATATCCCATATGAGTATAATAGAATATACTAAACCAAGAATGAATTTTTACTCGCCATGCAGAATCCACGTAGATGCATCATTTCCACAATTTAATAAAGAATGAATACAAAGGATCATTCACCATGTATGCGATAATCCACATGTATGGTTTATTCCAATGTAATAATAAAGAATGGAATAATGTAAGAATTCACCACGCATTCAATAGAGACCTCACAAAACAAAGTTATTCCCAACAAAATAATAAAGAATGGAACCGGTCACGCCAGAATCTCACGCATGCATGTGATATTCCAACGTAATAATAAAGAATGAAATAACAATGAATTCACTGTGCATGCGATAGAATCGCAGAGACAAAGTTATTCCAATGTAATAATAAAGAATTGAATAACAGAAGAATTTCACTATGTATGCGGTACTTCGCATAGATAGGTTATTCCAACATAATAATAAAGAATGGAACAAGAACCCTTACGAGTATTGAAAGAAAATAACTCTCTTCATGAATACGAAAGAATAATACCCCTTACACAATAATGATATCCCTTACCTCAAAAGAAGACTGGATACTGGAATAATGAAGTAGCAGACTTCACTTCTTTTTTCTCTCTATAGCTTCTCTCTCTATAATTTTTCTATAATAATTGCTCTTGTGAGACTTAGTGAATTGGTGAAAAATAATGAAGGAATGAGCTTCTATTTATAGGAAAATATAGTTTCCAAAATTGCACATTTTGGGGCTCGAAATATTACAGTATAATACCCTCATCTTTTCATTCATTTTTAATTTAGTCATGCAAGTATTATAATACTTGCACCACCTCCCCTAATAGTAAATTATGTGAATCAATAGTAAATCATGTGACTCAATAGTTCTAAACATGTGAAAAAATTAATTATAGTATAGTACCTTCATCTATACCTCCATTTTTAACTTAGTCATGCAAGTATTATTAATCTTGTACCAATTCCCCTAATAGTAAATCATGTGAATCAATAGTACACACATGTGAACACATAGTTATAAGCATATGAATTAATAGAAATTAATTGCTCATTTATACGATTAATTACCCGATTGGTCAATATAACCTCCAGACATCAATTATTATCGAGATAAATGTCGATTTTCAATAACACTAATAATTCCAACACAATGGAACTATCAATTTCATCTTTAATCAACACGAACTTATTCATCATTAATATTATAATTCACAATATTTAACAACCAGGTCATTTCCAGAAAAGAAGGGGCTTTCCGATAAGGATTTCTCCTTATTGGCGCGCAATCAGGTGACCAAACCTTTCCTTGACAAAACTTCTAGACATTTTCAATATTGCAAATAATAATATGAATAACTTTGTCATCTCAATTATTGATTTAATAATATAACATATTATGCAGATGATACTGTGATAATAATTGAATCAATAATATGAGAGATATGATGTAGCAATTATTGTAGCAATAATTGAGTATAACTGAGTGACTTCTCACGTAAGCATCAATAATCAATACCGTAGTGTGCTACTACGCAACCACATGACATCGTACTTTTACTACCGTGTAGTTCAACAGCTTTTAACAGAACACTTTCGCCGTTATTTTTATAAAAAGATAATTCTGTCGTTTTCTAAATTTGACAATACTTCCGTTGTGGGGTACACCAATGATTATGCCGTCGTACGAATATTCCCTGATAAAAAGAATATTCCCCGACCAAACGAATAACAACTTGCTTACTTTGAAAATTTTTCAAATATCACCCTTAACTTTAACCCTTTCTCAATTTAACTATTTACTAAATAAAATAATAATAAGAAAATTGAATACTTTCATTTCATAAAATTTGGGGTCTCACATAAGAGCCCCAGACATACTCTCCGATACGGTCCACATGTCGTGTGGTGCTCACCAAAGCGAATGACATCGTAGAAGCGTTATCAGCTATGAAGCAGCCCCTAATGATCATCAGGAATAATTATCGAAGAATACGATCCTTGACTCGCACATCATCGGGTATGTGCTCACTCAACAGCCCGCTTATAACATATACTCTCAATGGACCTGTACGAACGGTCCTACCCTTGAGCGCCTCAGCCGGAACTCCTAGCAAGGATCGAACGACAATCGGGGTAATATCTGCCATACATGGCACTGGCACCCCTCCAAAATCTATACCGGTGATAAATCGGCAATCCATTGGCTTCATCATCACCTCACAGTCCAACAAATAGAGAGATTTGAGTCTGGTGAAACCAGCGCTAAGACAATGCCCTGAGGTAACCCCAGGGATAGTGATGGGGTAGGATGGAAAAGAACGCTCCAAAGCCCCAGCCATGCACAATCGCTTCTATAATCAGGATGTAGAGCCTGGTATGTATAGTGAATGCTGAACAAGTTTCCTCTAGGCTGTGTAAAGTCGAGAACCTACATCACAAAGTAGATCAACATCAGAATCCTTTACTCCTCGTCAATAGGAAAAAAAGGGGAAGATCAAAATCTAGCTTTTACTTCATTTAGCTGCAAGTAAATCGAGGGGTGTCTACTAAAATCACCTAGAAGCTCTGGGATCGACACCTGAATGCTTGGCAAATCTCTACGGGGAACAATAACAAAAAACAAAAATGTGAAACTCATTCGATGCAACGAATTAGGTTACAAAAGCTTATTCAATCGTACATAAGAATAGAATCAATAATCTCGCTCAATCAAAGTTTAGGAACTTGCATTCATTAATAAAAGAATGAAGTTAGAAAGCTTGTTGAATAAAAGTTTAGGATAAAAACTTGCTCAATGTAAAGAGGTAAGGTTTAGAAACTTGCCTTGTATGTAAGCTACATAAATGGAATATTCACCAATTACCCTACATATATCATTGAAATCGCAACAACAATTAGTTGTATGAATATTAGCTTTCGGGTTTAAACCATCATTTAGGTCATAATCTTAACCTAACATCTAAACATGTTGGTTAACACCTTTAACGAATCTAAAATCTCGCTATAAACCACATAAACCTTATCATTTATGTTTAACTCTTAAAAGCATTCCATTTGGTTCATTACATAGCATAACTAAACCACCACTTAAAATCTTTACATTTTGTATTACATCACACCAAAATTTGTTATTATAGTTTCTATTATGTTTTAACATCATTAACATGCTTGCTTAACCAACATAAGTCCATTACACACGACTGCAAATAAAGTGACTTTCATCGCTTAGGCTCAGATACCTTGCAAAATTTGTACCGTCCCCAAGCTCTCAATTCTTACAAGTAAATTGGTCGGGTGCTCGTCTGCGAGAAACCCAGCAGTGCAATGTGCCACACTTAAGCTCTCGGACCAACAAGAACAAGGCCATTTTGGCTCTAAGCACAACAAGTAAACTTAGACCGATGTGAACTGTAAACTGAGAAACAAAGGCTCCATTTTTAGCCCAACTAACACGAATGTCACCATCAAATCAGTGAAATTAGCACCACCAATTGATATAAAACTAACACAAACATGTTTCCTCACATATTCATCGACTTAGAACAATCAAACATCAAATTAAACTAATTTAATTCCTTAAATTTCATGTTTTATACAAAAACTCAATTTTTGACACTTTTAGCGAATTCGATCACCACGAATTCGTTTTTTAACCAATTGACACGATTTGAACTATGCCGCTTTTGTTTCATAACATACAAACATATTCTAACATCAAATTGCAGATTCTAACACGCATTAAGCATGAAATTTTGTACATTCTAAGCCATATTATATGAACATATACACTGTGATTTTTTTCTTTTTCTTCCTATACCCAATTTACATGAATTTGATAACTGATATACAATCACAGATGATAACCAACCAATTTATCAAGAGTATACATATATATAATCAACAACATCTTGTACAACAATTCTACAAAACCAACTTCAAAGAATAGAAAATTACAAGACTAAAAATTAGAATTAGGGGTATATTATACCTAAATTCCTTTGATTGTATGATAACAAAGTTGATAGCAACCATTTTCCAAAACCCTTCTTCTCCAACTCAATATCACTGTGTTTTTCTCTTTTCTTCCAAGCTCTCTCTCTAACTCTCTGATATCTAGCTAGCTTTAGGCACAGAAATAGAATGCGATAATAAACCGCCACCCCAATGCATTTCTTCCATTAGAAAATAACAAAAGGCGTCAGTTGAATAAGCCAAAGGCCACAAGGCCTTGTTTGGCTACCACATAACTCCATAAACTAAATTATTTTTATATTATTCTTATTATATAGTTTTAATGTCACACCATTAATTTAGTTAATTTAAATAACTTTAGTTTAGTTAATTTAAATAACTTATAATAATAATAAAACTCTTATTATCATTATACCTTATAATTAATAAATAATTATATATCTAATTTAATTAATAAATTAGAAACATCATTAATTTAATTATTTCCTTAAATTAAATCTTTCAAATAAAATTATCATTATTCAATTTAATTAACATTAATTAATGTAGTTACCAAATTAATTCACCACAATTCATTAATTATTTATTTTCCTCAATAAATAAATTATTTAAAATATTTATTTAATTCAATAAATATTTAAATTAAATTATAAATTTCTCGATCGTTACATCCTTCCCTTCTTAAAGGGATTCTCATCCCCGTAATCACAACTCAAAAAATTTATTCATTACATTCTTCCCTCCTTAACAAGATTTTGTCCCCAGAATCGTTATACCAGATCAAACAAATAACTGAGGATAATTCTTCATCATAGCGCTTTCAAGTTCCCACGTAGCTTCCTCAGCATTGTGGTTCCTCCATATCACCTTAACAGAAGGTATCACCTTATTCCTCAGTACTTGCTCTTTTCTGTCAACAATTTGAATAGGGACTTCTTCATATGACAAATCTTTCTCAAACTATAAGGGCTCATATTCGACAACATGTTTATAGTCAGGCTTATATGGCCTCAATACTGAGATATGAAAAATATTATGAATATGCTCCGATTCCGGAGGTAAAGCTACCTCGTACGCCACTTCTCCAACTCGCCGAACCACTTCAAAAGGTCCCATAAATCTAGGGCTCAATTTTCCCGCCTTAAAAACTGATTTTTCCCCTTCCAGGGAGACACTTTCAAGAAAACATAACTACCGACATCGAATTCTCTATTTTGTCGATGTTGATCGGCATATTTCTTCTGTCTATCTTATGTTGCAATCAATCTCACTCGAATAACCTTGATGATCTAATAGCTGACGTTCACCTACCTCATCCCAAAGATAACGGAGTTCTCCCAAATTTTCTGGAGTTATATAACGCTTCGTAAGTTTACATGCCAATACTCGCGTGATAACTATTATTATAAGCAAATTCCGCCAATGGTAGATGGTCATCCCAGTTCCCCTTGAAATCCATGATACATGCTCTAAGCATATCTTTTAGTGTTTGGATGGTTCTCTCGCTTTGTCCATCGGTTTGAGGATGGTATGTTGTGCTCATTCTCAGCTGTGTTCCCAAACATTCTTGTAACCGTTTCCAGAAATTAGGTATGAAATGTGGATCTCTGTCTGATACAATGGACACAAGTACACCGTGTCTTGACACAATTTCCTTCATGTACAGTTTTGCTAACCGATCTAGTGTAAATCGAAGCTTGATTGGTAAAAAGTGTGCCGTCTTCGTCAGTCGATCGACAATCACCCACATGGCATCGTAACCTTGTTAGGTCATTGGAAGACCTACCACAAAATTCATTTTGATATGATCCCATTTTCATTCTGGTATCTCCAACGGTTGTAATAATCCTCTTGGCCTTTGATGTTCAACTTTAACTTTCTGACACGTTAAACATTTTGCCACGCATTTAGTCACATCCCTCTTCATATTCGGCCACCAAAAATGATGTCTAAGATCTTGGTACATCTTTGTACTCCCAGGGTGAATCGAATATATTGAGTTGTGAGCCTCACTCAGAATTTTCTCCTTAACTTCTAGTACTTGCAGAACCCAAATTCTCCCTTCGAATCGAAGTAACCCTTCTGAATCGATTTTTAATTTGTTTTCCTCACCTTCAGATATCTTCTGTTTTATCTATTCGCAGTCTCCATCCTGAAGTTGTGCACTTTTCACCTTTTCCACCAACATTGAACTGTTACCTATCTAGAACAACTTTTCATCGGATTCTATCAGATATTTAATTTCCAACTCCATCTTAGCCATTTCCGACACTAGCTTCTCCTGATCAGTTAACATCATTAACTTTTCCCGTCCCTTCCTACTTAAGGAATCAGCAACAACATTCACCTTTTTGGGATGATAGAATATTTCGTAGTCATAGTTTTTGATCAGTTCCAACCATCTTCTTTGCCTCATATTCAAATCTTTTTGTGTAAAGATATACTTCAGACTTTTATGCTCAGTATATATCTCACACCTCTCTCCATAAAGATAATATCTCCAAATTTTCAGGGCAAATACCACCG
Organism: Panax quinquefolius; assembly: GCA_020205615.1. NCBI lineage: Eukaryota > Viridiplantae > Streptophyta > Magnoliopsida > Apiales > Araliaceae > Panax > Panax quinquefolius. The sequence goes on along the minus strand of JAINUW010000459.1, from coordinate 190,654 downwards.
CCGCAAACTCTAAGTCATGAGTTGGATACCCTTTCTCGTAATCTTTTAACTGACATGATGCATATGTAATAACTCTGTCGTTATGCATAAGCACACAGCCTAGTACTTTATGCGATGCGTCACTATACACCACAAAATTTCCTGTATCATCAGGCAGAGACAACATAGGTGCTGAACTCAACTTCTTCTTCAATTCATGAAAACTTTCCTCATAGTTTTCTGTCCAAACAAACTTAACTGCCTTCCTAGTTAAGTTCGTCAATGGAGTCGCGATCTTGGAAAAGTCTTGAATAAAATGCCTGTAGTAACCTGACAATCCTAAGAAACTCATTACTTCTGACGGTGTCTTCGGCTAATCCCAATTTACTACTGCTTCAACTTTTGATGGATCCACCAAAATTATGTCCTTATCAATAACGTGTCCGAGAAACTGCACACGTTCTAACCAAAATTCACATTTTTAGAACTTAGCGTACAACTTCTCTTTTCTCAATATCTCCAACGTCAATCTCAAGTGTTCCACATGTTCCTCCTTGGTCTTGGAATACACCAGTATATCATCAATAAACACCACCACAAATTTGTCTAAAAATGGCTTAAACACCCTGTTCATCAAATTCATGAACGCTGCAGGTGCATTAGTTAAACCAAATGACATAACCAGAAACTTGTAATGACCATACCGAGTTCTGAACGCTATTTTTGGTACATCCTCCGGTCTCACCTTCAACTGATGATAACCACTTCTCAATTGTATCTTCGAGAAATATCTTGCTCCCTTCAACTGATCGAACAGGTCATCAATTCTAGGTAATGGATACTTATTTTTAATCGTGACCTTATTTAATTCTCGGTAATCAATGCAAAGCTGCATCGATCCGCCTTTTCTTCTTAACAAACAAAATCGGTGCTTCTTCCACGGCGACACACTCTACCAATATACTTCTTGTCGAGCAATTCTTGCAATTGTACCATCAACTGCTTCATTTCTACCGGGGCCATTCTGTATGGTGCTTTAGATATCGGGGCCGCTCCTGGCAGTAAATCAATCACGAACTCAATTTGTCGTTCTGGTGGAAGACCCGACAAATTGTCTGGAAATACGTCTACAAAATCTCTTATGATCAGTATCTCTTCTAGCTTCGCACTCTTCTTCCGCATATCGACTATGTAGGCTAAGTATCCTACACATCCCAGTCTCAACGACTTCTTGGCTTGCATCACCGTCACACAACTTTCTTGTCGAGGTGACATGCTCCCAAAGAACACAACCTTTGACAGAGTCATAAGGTTAACACACTTCCTTTGGCAATCAATTACTGCTCCATAATTGAATAACCAATCCATTCCCAGTATAACATCAAACTCACCAAGTCTAATTGGTATCAAGTCTACCATCATCTCGTGACCTTTTATAATCACTCTACAATTCCTATATATGTATTCCGATGTAAATCACTTCCTATTCGCAATCTCTCTATACTTAAGGGAAATTCTAATTCTTCCCGAGGCAAATCTAAATTCCGAGCAAATTCATCTGATATATAAATGAACAAGTAGCACCCAAATCAAATAAGACATACGCATTAATACCATTAATCGAATGATACCGACACCACATCCTTAGATCTGCATAACATCCTCGCACTTGGTCATATTGAAAGTCCTCACAGTAGGTCGGCTTGACTGTGCTGGTCCAGTGATAGTCAATGCACCACCACCGTTGTTTCCCTTTCCACCACTTGCACTTCTCGTTGGCTTCTTAGGGCAATCACGAGCCATGTGATCTTTTGAACCACAGGTAAAGCATACTCCTTTCTTCAGACTAAAATAGTTCGGTGCAATGTGTCCCTCCTAACCACAGTTGAAACACACTCACTTTCCCTTCAAACATACTCCAGTATGGTTCTTTCCACACGTCGCGCAAGCTTCAAACTTTTTCTTCTACTGATTTCCCTGTTGTCCTCCCGCACTCGAATTCTCGCTCCATTTCCTCTTCTGACTGTTACTTCCAACGTTACTTCCACCAGCCTTATTCTCATTCTCATTCTTCCTCTTCTTCTGTTCTTGATTGTACTTGGTCAAGACATCACTTCCACCTTCTGCGATAATTGCCTTCTCCAGTACAGTCCCGCAAATGTATTCAACTAGAACATTGAAACCTTGCTGTAATTCTAGGGCTTCAATCCTTGTTCGAACCTTCTCGCTTTACGCTCGTCGGTATTAATTGGATAAGTGGCAAACCTTGCCAACTCGTTAAACTTCGCAACATATTCTGGCACCGTCATAGTTCCTTGCTTCAGCTCCAGAAATTGCACTTCCAGCTGATTTCGAGAACTCACTGGAAAGTACATTTCGAAAAACATCTCCTTCAATCCATCCCACGTTATCACTCCTTGTCCCCCACGTACCTTATTTGCCTGCCACCAGTAGGTAGCTTCAGACTTCAGCATAAACGTTGCGAACGCAGTCTTCTGATCTTCGTTAACTCTAGCAACGTCGAACACCTTTTCCATTTCCATGATCCAGGTCTGGGCTTCCACTGGATTCATAGACCCTTGAAACTCTGGCGGTCCAACCGCTTTGAATTCCTTGAAGGTCGTGACTTGAGCTTGCGGTTGATTCGCAAGTGCACCCGTCAAAAGAGCTACCAACTCGCCGAACCCGGATTAGCGTTGGTCTCGTTGTTATTATTAGTAGACCCCTCAAGAGGTGCTTACTAACGTGGTTGTCTTCTTCTAGGAGGCATTTTCTGTTAAAATATACGCTTATTAGTTCATTACTCAACTTCTTGATTATTTGAAGTTTAACTTAAACATTCCAAGATTAAAGCTATAACACATAACTTTTCAAATAAACTTTTATTCATTCATAAAGTTTTAGAACATACTAAAGATAGCATAAATGCTATAAACATTCACTTTCCTGAACTAGACAAGTTTCAGGATTACATACTCATATTATCCCTTTATCCATCTCAAACTAAGGGATTCACAATTTATTTATTCACATAATTAACCACATATTAATATCACTCTTATTCTATCTAGGCATATTAAGACGTCGTAAGGTTTCTCGACGCTCTTCCTCCATGATGCGGTACGCTGTTCTACGATCCATCACAAACCACGGCGAGTCTTCAAACTGAGGTGGGTAATAAAAGACTCGATCCTGGGCCCTATCAATTGCAGAATTAAAAGCGAAATCCATCTCGTTCATCTTGGCCTTCTTCACCTGGACCTTAGCCTCAAAGACGGCCTTGACGCTTGAGTCGCCTTCATCCAAGCATCCTCTCCGCTTCTTTTGCGCTTAGTGATTCCTCTTTGAAGTCATCTTTTAATTTTTCCATGTCAGTCTTCATCTTCTCGTTCATCGCCAACAGATCTTCATGCTGACCCTTAGTATGAACTAGGTCCCACTCCGTGTTTCCAAGGCGTGAGTCGAGTTCCTGAATCTCCTCATCCTTCTGCTCCATCGAAGTGTGATGCATTTTGACCATCTCCTTCAGCTGCTCAACCTTGTCCTGTAGTTCTATGTTACAGTCGTACAGAGCGTCATACATCTCAGCTGATATGGAGTTTGGTGGAAACTCTTCAGGATCCTCTTCCTCATCATCCTCCTCTATCTCCTCAGAACTATCCTCCTCGGGATCAGTCACAGGCTCATCCTCATAGATCAACTGCTCCAGTACTATGTGAATATCCCTGGGTTCGACATCCTGAGGTATCACCTCCCTAGCTGGACTGGATCCTCCATCGTTAGACATCCTGATAACAAATATTTTATGTTTTACTTAACATTTTTCGATACTCGCGAGCATATAAGTTATTAACACATAACACATAATGTCTTTTATTATTTGGCTTCAATGGATACCTTAATCCATTTCTTAAACTCAATAAGAGTTAGATACCTCTATATTTTCTGTCTCCTTAAGGGTTACTTCCTAAGGTTTCCCCCACCTAAGGTTCATAACTTAAGGCTTTGATACCAACCTATGACACCCCCAAATCCAGGTACTCCATTCCCATAGGATTTGGTGTTCACTATCCAAAACCATTACATCTAACTACCCATCATAAAGGATAAAGACATAATTTAAATAACTTAAAAAATAATCTCTCCCATTATAAGGTTACATCATCATCTTAAAAACAATCCCAAGTAATCTAACCTTAAATTTATTACATCAGTTTTTGGAATACATCATAAAATAAAACAAGTCTCATAACATAAAACATTTAAATTCAATAAGTCTTCAACACTTGGACATCTTGCCCTTCCCTTTGCTAGTAGATGGCTCATCGACTCTTTCAACCTTAGCTGCAATGTTAATTGCAAGAGTGAGCAAAGAATTGCTCACTGATATAGAAAATAGTAATAATAACAACGTGAGAATGAACAACGAATGTTGAACAATAATGAACTTGTTCTACGAACTAAGAATAGAAAACAAGTTCGAAATCAACGTCTAAGGGTTTTAAGACCACGAACTATGTCTCCGACGTTTAGGTATTATTACCTCAACCTTAACAGTCATTTTGAATATATAGACCCTTCTTAACGTACTTAGGGGGATCAGCCCTTTGTACCATGTATTGTGCACAAACATCTAAACGTTACACGTACAAAATCCCCTATGTTAGGGTTGTTCATCTTATTTTGAATTTAGAATTTCTGCACTAAAGAAAGTTTAGTTTGGAACTAGCTTAGCAGTGTTTCTAGAATTTTAGAACACTATTCAGTTATGGATTAATTCAATCAATAAAGGTTTGCGTACTACTTGAAGATTTAATAAAAGAATGTATAACTGAACAAGGCTATTCAGGTCAAAGATCAATAACAACAGTATACATTTGGGTAAGCATGGAATTTATGCAAAGTGCTACATTCAAATGAGTTAGAACAATCTCATTTGAAGCAATGAATAAAAGCAATATAATATTGAATAAAAATAACAAGAAACGGAAATGTGAAACTCATTCAATGCAACGAATTAGGTTACAAGAGCTTATTCAATCGTACATAAGAATAGAATCAATAATCTCGCTCATTCAAAGTTTAGGAACTTGCATTTATTAATAAAAGAATGAAGTTAGAAAGCTTGCTGAATAAAAGTTTAGGATAATAACTTGATCAATGTAAATAGGTAAGGTTTAGAAACGTGCCTTGTATGTAAGCTACACAAATGTAATATTTTCCAATTACCCTACATATATCATTGAAATCGCAACAACAATTAGTTGTATGAATATTAGCTTTCGGGTTTAAACCATCATTTAGGTCATAACCTTAACCTAACATCTAAACATGTTGGTTAACACCTTTAACGAAACTGAAATCCCACTATAAACCACATAAACCTTATCATTTATGTTTAACTCTTAAAAGCATTCCATTTGGTTCATTACATAGCATAACTAAACAACCACTTAAAATCTTTACATTTTGTATTACATCACATCAAAATCTATTATTATAGTTTCTATTATGTTTTAACATCATTAACATGCTTGCTTAACCAACATAAGTCCATTACACATGACCTAATAAAAGTGACTTCACCGCTTAGCCCGAGATTACTAGCCTGGCCTTGTTATGCCATCCCCAAGCCTCGCACTTGCCACTCGATTCTTGGGGGCTCGTCTGCGAAACCAAGTGCATTGCATTGCGCCACACTTAAGTCTGGGGCCAAGTAGCAATTGCGTCGTTTTGCACTTAGCACCAAGCTGCTTGCATGTATTGGTAACTAAATGCAATCGTAACGGTTCGCTTTTAGTTTTAGCCCAACTAACACGAATTTCACCATCAAATCAGTGAAATTAGCACCACCAATTGAAATAAAACTAACACAAACATGTTTCCTCACATATTCATCGACTTAGAACAATCAAACATCAAATTAAAGTAATTTATTTCCTTAAATTTCATGTTTTTATACAAAAACTCAATTTTTGACACCTTTAGCGAATTCGATCACCACGAATTCATTTCTTAACCATTGACAGGATTCGAACTACGCCGCTTTCGTTTCTTAACATACAAACATATTCTAACATCAAATTGCAGATCCTAACACGCATTAAGCATGAAATTTTGTACTTTCTAAGCCATATTATATGAACATATACACTTTGATTTTTCCTTTTTCTTCCTACACCCAATTTACAAGAATTTGATAACTGATATACAATCACAGATGATAACCAACCAATTTATCAAGAGTATACATATATATAATCAACAACATCTTGTACAAAAATTCCACAAAACTAACTTCAAAGAATAGAAAATTACAAGACTAAACATTAGAATTAGGGGTAGATTATACCTAAATTCCTTTGATTGTATGATAGCAAAGTTGATAGCAACCCTTTTCCAAAACCCTTCTTCTCCAACTCAATATCACTGTGTTTTTCTCTTTTCTTCCAAGCTCTCTCTCTAACTCTCTGATATCTAGCTAGCTTTAGGCACATAAATAGAATGCGTATAATAAATCGGCCACCCAATGCATTTCTTCTTGGTTAGAAAATAACAAAAGGCGTCAGTTGAATAAGTCAAAGGCTACATGGCCTTGTTTGGCTACCACATAACTCCATAAACTAAATTATTTTTATATTATTCTTATTATATAGTTTTCATGTCACACCATTAATTTAATTAATTTAAATAACTTTATTTTAGCTAATTTAAACAACTTATAATAATAATAAAATTCTTATTATCATTATACCTTATAATTAATAAATAATTATATATCTAATTTAATTAATAAATTAGACACATCATTAATTTAATTATTTCCTTAAATTAAATCCTTCAAATAAAATTATCATTATTCAATTTAATTAACATTAATTAATTTAGTTACCAAATTAATTCACCACAATTCATTAATTATTTATTTTCCTCAATAAATAAATTATTTAAAATATTTATTTAATTCAATAAATATTTAAATTAAATTATAAATTTCTCGATCGTTACAATCAAGGTTGTCAGTAATAACTGTCAATCCCGATAGAATTCAAGGGGAGCCAAAAATCATCCCACCATGTTGGAGAACAATCCAACAAACCACATACATTTGCATCATGTTGCTGTACACTGCATCATGACCATCTTGTTTCATTTCAAGTGTCTAGTATTCATTATCCTATCCATGTCATTGCATTGCATGAATATGATAAAGAGGGGCATCTGTAGACACTCAAAATTTTCTGCATACCTGTTACTAACATTACACGAGGGCAGGATCGTCTTTCAGAGATAACTCTGGAGGACAGCTTAGCTCAATACAAGAAATCACACCGGAGAAGGTCGTTTCATCTTGGAGATAACTCCGAAATACTCCGTCTCAGTCCCAGAAACAACATCGGGAAGGGAAATGTCAACCTTTGAGATAACCCCAAGGAATGAAGTTGCAGTTCCGGAGATAACCCTGAAGATTCTCGTTTCAACCTATGCAATCAACTTCAACCTCAAAAACCAAACCGAGGCACTCAGCTCCAGTCCTGGATATAACCCCGGAAGGTCAAGCACACCTAACATATAACCCTGAGGACATTCAGTACTTGCAGCAGCCCAATCTCAAAGATAACCCTGAGCAACGACTGCTTATAAGCCTGAACCGGAGATAACCTCAGTGAGGGGAAAAATAGTCATTTTGCCACCTTGATCCCACATTGCGCCGTCTCAACAACAGTTCAACATACATTCTACACAGCAATGTCCCATAAGAACTATGGAGTTACAATCCCGAATGACTACTACGCAAGGCAGCACACCAGATAAAATTTGAAGCTTGAAGACCAAGGGCATGGTCTCATCTTCCTGATTTCTGACAACCTCTAATCGCATGTCATGGCGTAGCTCTCGACAAAAACACTCTGTAAAAGGTCTTATACACCTCAATCGGAGGCTCAGATTGATGTTCTGCAAGTTTGAGCGGACAACAAGTTGCACGCGTGCACGCACGCATTTTGAGACTACGGGACCACGGAGCTGGAGGGCGACAGTGCGGCCGCATGTACATCTGCGGCTCCCCCCCCCTTATAAATAGAGGGCTTGGGGTGGCTAATTTGTAAGAAAAAATGGCTAGGAAGCCCTGTCCAATTTGATATGTACACACCCTAAACTTAGTGCTTTCTCATTTTAAACACTTGTGAACTTATATTCAGTCATATTTTTACCAGCGGGAGCCGAGTGTTCATCTGTTTAAAGCTATAGAAATCTTCTTTGGCAGTCCACTGTAAGCTTTCTTACTCACTTTAAAGCCTTTTTCTTCTACTTTGCACACCTTTCTTCACATTGAGAGTCGTGTTCCATGTGTATGCCCAGACTTCGGTCCGTGGCTTTTATTTTCTTTTGTATATATATATATATATATATATATATATATATATATATATAAGCAAATAAACGCTCCGGACGTGAGTCCAGGCTCAATCGAGGCATAACTCGATAATATATATATATATATAAACTGTTGTCGGACTCTGTTCGATGAGCCTGGATTTTACATCCGGTGCATTTATCGCTTTATATATATATATATAATTATATATATATATATATATATATATATATATTTACACTTCTATCAGGCCTGGAGTTTACTTTGTGGCCTTTTACTGCTTTATTTACATTCCGTCCCGCTTAGAGTTTACTTCGTGGCGGTTGATCGTTTTTACTGCTTTATTTACATTCTGTCCTACCTGGAGTTTACTTCATGGCGGTTGATCGTCTTTATTGCTTTATTTACATTTCTGATCCCCCATGGAGGTGCTTCGTGGTGGTTGATCATGTCTCTCTATATATATATTTACCGCTTTTATATATTTACATTTCTGACCCCCCATGGAGGTACTTCGTGGTGGTTTATCATGTCTATATATATATATATATAGCTTTTATATATATAACTGCTTATTACATTCATATAAATTGCGACATCATGTGAGCCTAGGAATCATGTGATCACAGTTTCAGTCTACTGAATCTAGATTCGGTTGTCGTGATGGACATTTTCATCTGTAAGTAGCTTGTAAATTATTCACGGTGTTTGAATTTCCTTAGATGGCTTTCATGCCCATGAGGAGTTCGGTACTGCTTTATACATTATTTTCTCGAAGATGCTTCGCATCTCAAAAATTAAAAGAAATCAAGCCGAACATTTAATAAAATGGAAGTATCAAAGGCCTCAATTACTATTGATCACAGGATTTGAAAAACCTCTTTTATAAAACCTCACTGCTATATCTTGTTTAAAACTGAATTTGTATACAAATTTAAACCCTCTGTGTATATAGGTGCGAACGAGGCATAACACTTCTTCCAAATAAATTGCACGTTGATCCACACAAACACACATTCATATAACAGTTTAATTAAAAAGTGACGGTAACCGTGGTAACACAGATGTCGGGGGGTGTGTGACAACCCGAGAATTTAGAAAATTTTTAAAATCATAATTGATTGATTTAAGGTTCAATATTAGAACCTAGACAGAAAATAAGTGTATGCGTTTGATATTTTTGGGAAGGAATTTTGAGGATTTCAAAATTCTGTGAAGGATTTAGGTGAATTATTCAGGATTAAGTGTATATGTGTATGTTCTGTGTATATGGTTGTCTATGTGTTCAGAATATGGTTAAGGGTCAAGGGTTGACCAGATAAAATATATTCGTGACAAACCTAAAGTATATATTCAGAACGTTAGCATTCAGTTAGAAAACCCTAGCAATGGATAAGAAACCTAGAAACCGGTTCTGAAACTCTAATTTTGGTTCCGGGAATTCGAAACCCTAATTCGGAGATTGAAAACCCTAGTTTTTGAAATGCAAATGCTGGTATAAGGTTTAAACATTATTAATGATAACCTAATTAGGGATAACCCTAATTGATTTAGAAAACCCTAATTTTCGATTTAAAAACCCTAATTTATAATTACGGAAAACCTGATTGATAGTGTAATAATTTTTAATGTTAATTAGGAAACATTAATCCTAATTTTCAAGTTATAAGTAATTAGAAAACCCTAGTCTAATTAGGAAATCTAATTTCTAAATTAGAAAGATTATTTTTCTATTTAAAACCCTAATTCTTGGGTTATAAACCCTAATTGCTAAATTAGCAATTTTAATTAGGAAATAATAATCCTAATTAGCAAGATTAAATTTCATGATTAGGAAATCTTAATATATTTCTAGAATACTAATTATAATTTAGATATCATAATTTTCTAATTTAAAATCTAATTAGAAAATTCTAGAAAAGTAATTTTTAAGACCTTAGGTTTAACCCTAAGGGTCAAACCCTGAGGGTTAAACCCTAAGGGTTTGCATATGTTACAAATTTGCCATTAAAATGTTGGACAAACTGACTATAATGCCCTTTTTGTATTTTTTAATAAGTTGGAATGTAGGTTTTGACTTTAGGTTAGTTGTTCATCAAAACCTAGCCCTAGCATGTGTTACAAATCTCAAAGAAATCGTACCATATATCATCCTTATGGTACTTCCATTTCCACGAGTTTGGTGTTCCTTCATTTCTGAATACATCATCTATCTATCTACCCATAAATAAATTTCAAACCATGCATAGATAGAATAAATAATAAATCTCTCCCCTTATGGGGTTACATCAAGCCCAATAATAAATAAATCCCAGGTTACTCTAACCTTAAAACATCTGTCTGGAAAAAATAAACAAATAAGTCTTAGTAACATCAATTCTAATTACATCACATAACCACATTAATAAAATAGTCTTCATTACTTGCTAAGCTTGCCCTTGCCCTTACTTACTAGTGGAAGGTTAAATACGCTCTTTTTTCGTTCTTAAGCGCAATGTTATTATTACGCAGTGAGCACGATTGCCCACAAGTATAACAATATAACAATGAATAATAACATGCGAGAGAAATAATAACCCGATATAAAGCTCGACTTTTGAATCAAGAATGAATAACAAGAATCAAAAAGAAATTACGAGGGTCATAAGACCTTGAACTATGTCCTAGGTTGTCAAGTGTTTTACTTGAAACCTTTAACGATCATAAGACTATGGACTCTTCTTCTCGTACTTAGGGGATCAGCCCTTAGTACCATCTTGTGCACAATATCTTAACAGCTAAAGCGTAAATAATCCCCTATCTGAGGTTGTTCATCTCGGTTTGACATTCGAGTCCGCACCAAAGGAAGTTTGGTTTGGATAATTCATCGAGGGGTTACGAAATTTAGAAGCGCTCATCAACTATGGACTAGTCGAATCAATAAGGGTTAAGCTAGTCTAACAAGGTTTAACAATAAATGAATATTTAACTTGAATAACATCTCAAAAGGTATACATAGAATAATTATTGTATAACAACATCATGCTTGAAGATTAATAAACTTTAATATACTGAGCGAAGCTTGATCGATAATAATGATAACTTGCTCGATGTAGAAAGATGAATTAATCAACTTATATAACAATAACAAGTAGGGTTAGGAAACTTGCTCAACGAAAGTTTAGGGTAAGAAACTTGCCTCGTCGTAGATTACACATTAATAAAAACTCGTTCTTTAATTAAATCCTACATATCAATTACGTTCACAATACCGATCGATAATAATGTACTAAACATCATAAGTTTATTCTTTGTCTAATCTTTCGAATTCATGACTATACTTAGTCGATTATTACATAGTGTAAAATTAAGACTTCACGAAAAATAAACTAATTATGCATTCGATCATTCAATCCATACGTAATTGTGTTATGGACATGTTAAAAATTTATTTTAACATCTCATTATAGGTCTAACAAGTCTTTATAATCATTAGACTAAGTTGCTATCACATTTCCATACTTGTACACTTTTAAAAACTCATTTCGACCATTACTAAGTGGTATTTAGGCTTCCACTTTCTTATCTCTTGAGTCTTGTGTATTATATGAAGATGTATGACTTATGACTTTTGCTGGCTTGGCTGGCTATGACTGCTGTGACGTGAGAAATGAACGGGGAGTTGGCGCGCGATGCGAAACCCCAGAACTACGAATTTCGATTCGCGAAGAACACGAAATTCATGAAATCAACACTTCTTAATCACTAATTTCACCAAATTACACATACCCATATGTTATAATTTATACATAATCATTACTTAACATCTATATAGAGTGATTTTCACCCATTAAAACACATAATCACAAAATTAAAGCATGCAAATTATCTTTTATTCTTGATGTTCTTGAAGTTTTGAACAAAAATTCTTTTAATTGCTACTGGATTTTTATATAAGACCAAATCCACCATTCAAGTTTCATTTTGTTCATTTTAACATGCATAATCATATCGAGTGTGTGAATTTTGCAAAATAATTTATGTTTGGCATATAAAAATCACGTATAAGGCCATATGGCCATATCACGTACTCTGCAAATTTTTGAAATAACAAGCCATAATCATACGTTGTAATCTTATGAAATTAATGATATGAAACACATATATATATATATATATATATATATATATATATATATATATATATTAATTCAAATTATTACATATATTCATATATTCATAAACAAAATTTCCCAATTTGAGAGAATTACGAAATGAATAAAACCCATATTCATGAAAACTTTAAAAGGCGTAAAATATATAAATTGGGTTGAAGAGATTACCCAAGTGTAGATTAATTTACTAAAAAGTCTCTAATTCCTCCTCCACTCCCAATCTCTCTCAAATCTCAACTCTCAACTCTCTCTCTCTCTCTGTTAATATTAGACTTAGAAAAAATGATGAAAGAAAAAGAAAGGAAGGCGTATATAATATAGAAATCAAGCGAGCGTTGTTGGTGGTGGATTACCCGATCGTGGGTAAGCGCCTCAACTTCCCATAGTGCCATGTTTGGCTAGATAGAATAGGTTTTAAAAATCATTTAATTTAATAAAGCTTTATTATATAGTTTAAATAATGTCACATCCATATAAAATAAATCAATTATCTAAATTAATTTATTTTAATTAAAATATAATAAATTCTCATTAATACACATAGTCACATAATTCAAATTCTCTTGATTAATAATATCAAATTATTAAGTCTCTAATTAATAATTAAATTAATTAAAATAACATAGGCTTATTAAATATTTCTTTTAATTGATAAGCTCACATAATCACATACTTGAATAATAAAATTCTCCACATTAATTTAATAAATATAACACATATAATTAAATTAATCTATCACCACTTCATCAATTAATTAATTAATCTAATAATTAATTCATCGAAAAATATTTATTCAATCGATAAAATATTAAAATTAATTTACAAAATTACGGTTGTCACATCTTTCCCTCTTAAAAAGGATTACGTCCCCGAATCATAACTTCAATAATTAATCCGTTATTTCTCCCCCCCCTTAAAAGATTACATCCCCAGAATCGCATATAACAATCTAAGTAAATAAATGAGGATAATTCTTCATCATATTCTCTTGAGTTCCCCGTAGCTTCTTGACGTTGTGGTTCCTCCAAATTACCTTAACGAAAGGTATTACTTTATTTCTCGAACTTGTTCTTTTGATTAACAATTTGAGCAGAAATTTCTTACGTAAGACAAGTCTTTGTCAAAATGTAGGGGTTCATATTCAATCACGTGCTTGTAATCGGGTTTGTAGGGTCGTGGGGTAGAGACATGGAAAACATTGTGGACATTCTCTAGAGATGGAGGTAAGGCTACCTCATAAGCAACTTCTCAGACCCTTCTCGAAACTTGAAAGGTCCATGAATCTTGGGCTTAATTTTCCTTTCTTTAGAACTTTGATCTTTCCTTTCGAGGAGAGACCTTTAAAAACACATAACTACACGGTTCGAACTCAACATTCTTCTGGTGTGGATCGGCGTATTTCTTACATACATCTTGGTTGGTATTTTATCAATCTTGCTCGGATCACTTTGACTATTTCTCTTTGTTTGTTGTACCAATTAAGGGCCTAGTAGTTGTCTTTCGCCAACTTCATCCCAATATAATGGAGTTACGCACTTTACGTATATATAACGCTTCATAGGGTGGCATGCCAATACTAGCGTGTAATAGCTTGTTGTTGTGGCCGAACTCTCTACGGCGGTAGATGATCATCCCAATTTCCTTTAAAATCCATTATCTGAAGCTCTTAACATATCTTCCAATGTACGAATTGTTCTTTCACTCTGTCCATCTCATGCGAGGGTGATATGATATGTGTGTTCATTCATATGTGTGTACCCATGCATTCTGTAGATGTTTCGGAAGTTCGACGTAAAACGCGGATCTCTATCGAAACAATTGACACCGAACTCCGTGCCTTGAAAAACAATCTCTTTCACATATAACCTTGCCAGTGATCTAGGTTGAATCGATTTTGATCGGAAGGAAGTGTGTGCGGATTTAATCGATCGGTCAATAATAACCCATCTTTAGCGTCGTAGCCTTTTTGAGTCGTCGGTAGGCCAACCACGAAATCCATCGTAATATGTTCCCATTTCCATTCTAGAATCTCTAAAGGTTGTAGCAACCCACTCGGTCTTTGATGTTCTGCTTTCACTTTCTGACATGTTAGGCACTTGGCAACACATTCTGCAACCTCTCGTTTCAAATCTGGCCACCAAAAGTGTTGTCGAAGATCTTGGTACATCTTGGTGCTACCAGGGTGAATCAAATATCTTGAGTTGTGAGCCTCGCTCAAAATTTCTTCCTTAATCTCTGGAACTGGCGGTACCTAAATTCCGCTCTCAAATCTTAGTAGTCCCTCACTGTCTATTTTGAATCTCGGTTCAGTCCCTTCAGATATCTTCTTCTTCACTTTCTCACATTCTTCGTCTTGAAGTTGAACCTCCTTAACTTTATCCGATAAGTTGTACCGGCTTGCATCTGGAGCGACTTCTCGTCAATTTCCATAGGATACTTCACTTCTAATTCCAGCTTTTCCATTGCTAAAATTAGCTCCTCTGAGCGGTCAACATCATCAATTTCTCCAGACCTTTTCTACTTAGGGCGTCGGCCACCACATTTGCCTTACGGGATGGTATAGAATCTCACAATCGTAGTCCTTAATTAACTCCAACCACCTTCTTTGGCGCGTGTTCAAGTCTTTTGTGTAAAAATATATTTGAGACTCTTGTGGTGCATATATATTTCACACTTCTCCCCATAGAGATAGTGCCTCCAGTTTTCAAAGCAAAAACCACTGCATTAACTCCAAGTCATGGGTGGGATACCCCTTCTCATAATCTTTTCGGTTGTCATGACGCATGCTGCAATGACTACTGCCATTCTGCATAAGCACACGGCCCGAGTCCTTTATGCGATGCATCACTATAAACCACAAAATTTCTGTGTGTCATCGGAAGAGATAACACAGTCTTGTACTCAACCTCTTCTTTAATTCTTGAAAGCTTTCCTCACACTTCTCCGTCAAACAAATTTCACTAATTTCTAGTCAAATTAAATCGGTGGAGTTGCGATCTTGGAAAAATCTGAATAAATCTTACGTAATAACCCGCCAATCCAAGAAAACTTCTTACTTACGGCGCGTCTTGGTGGTCCCAATTAATCACGACTTTGACTTTGGAGGATCCACCAAATTTCCATCTTTATCGATCACATGTCCAAGAAATTGTACTCTTTCAATCCGAAAATTCACATTTCAAAAACTTAGCATACACTTCTCTCTTCTCGATGTCTCTAATGTCAACCTCAAATGCTCTTCGTGTTCTTCCTTGGTTTTGAATATACCAAAATGTCATCTATAAATACCACTACTGATTTGTCCAAAAATGGCTTGAACACTCCATTCATTAAGCCCATAAATCTTTGCGGGGAGCATTCGTTAGACCAAATGACATTACCAAAATTTCGTAGTGATAGTATCGTGTTCTAAAATTTATCTTGGTACATCCTCTGGTCTCACCTTGATTGATGATAACCACTTCTCAAATCTATCTTTGAAAAATATCTTGCTCCCTTTAAGCGATCGAACAAGTCATCGATTCGCGGTAATGGATACCTATTCTTAATCGTGACCTTATTTGGTTCTCTCATAGTCTATCTTGAGTCGCATTGTTCCATCCTTCTTCTTCACAAATAAAATAAATCGCAGGCGCTCCCCGGGTGATACGCTTGGTTGAATATACTTTTGTCCAGTAATTCTTGTAGTTGGACCATCGGTTCTTTCATCTCTACGGTGCCATTGATGCGGTGCCTTCGATATTGGGGCCGTTCACGGGCCAATCGATCACAAATTCAATTGCTTTCTGTCTGGAGAAAGTCCCGAAAAATCATCCAGGAAATACGTCTGCGAAATCTCTCACTCTGGGAATCTCATCTATTTTGGATTCTCTTTACGACTATCGACTATGTAAGCTAGATATCCTACACACCTTGTCCTTAACAATCTTACGCTGCATCATCGTCGAACAACTTCGCTTGTCTAGGCGACTTCTTACCATAAAACCTGACCTTTGGCGGTCGTAAGGTTATCACGCTTCTTCTGGCGATCGATTACCAGCCCATAATTGGATAACCAATCCATACCCAAAATAACATCAAATTCTCCAAGTCGAATAGGGATAAGATCTACGTTCATGATATTACCCTTAATATCTACTCTCTGAGTTCTTGTGCACATACTTAACGAGGATAATTTCTCTATTCATGAATTTCTATGTTCATGGGGTATTCTAACTTCGTCCTTAAACAATTCTAAGTTCTTAGCGAAGTCGTCGGATATAAATGAACAAGTAGCACCGAATCAAATAACACATAAGCATTAACTTTATTGATCGAATGATACGACACCACATCGCGAGGCTATCTGCGCGTCTGCCTTTGTCGTGTTGAGCGTTACAGTTGTTGATTACATTGGTTGCGGTTGGTCCTGCGAATGGTTAGAGTGCTTCCACCGATATTTCCTCTGTTTCCTCTGAACTTCGTCCCTCCAGATCCTTCTTAGGACAATCTCTTGCAAGATGGTCCTTTGATCCACATGTGAAGCAGGCACCCTTCTTTGGGTTTCGAGACGGTTTGGTGCTATGTGGCCTTCGACCACAATTGTAGCACACTTCGCTTTCCCTTTTAGACAAACTCCCAAATGAGTTTTTTCGCGAGGTTGGGCGCGGTTCAATCTTCTTCTTACGCCCTCCTGTTGACTTCCGGTAGATGAATTTCGAGACCACTTCCTCTTGATTTGTGATTACCCCAGTCTTTACTCCCACCGGTCTTGTTATTACCTTCCTTCTCTCTCTTCTTCTTCTTCTTCTCTCTGATTATACTTTTCTCTTGCATCACTTCCACCCTCGGCAAGTATGGCCTTCTCTAACACTCCATGAAAAGTGTTCATTGGAACATTGACACTTTGCTATACTGACTAGAGCTTGATCCACTGCTCAAATCGTCTTGCCTTCCTCTCATCGATTGTGCACTTGGTATGTGGCGAACCTAGCCAACTCGTTAAACCTTGTCGCGTAATCGACTCTTGACATACTTCCTGCTTGACTCTAAAAAGCTGGACTTCCATCGATTTTGTGAACTTGTTGGAAAGTACATCTCGAAGAACATCTCTTTGAATCTTTCCCGGATATTACACCTTCACCTCCTCTCACTTTGTTTGCACGCCACACCAATAGGCGGCTTTGACTTGACATAAGCGTTGCATAAGCGATCTTACGATCTTCCCTTACCTAGCAACATCGAACACCTTCTCCATCTCCATTACCACGTCGAGCTTGATTGGGTTTATGGAACCCTTAAACTCTGGCGGTCCCACCTTGCTTGAAGTCCTTAAATGAAGTATTTGGTGGAGCTTGGGGTTGATTATTAAGTGCTCCGCTAAAAGGTTTACCAATTCTTTGAGCGGAGTTAGCATTAGCGTCGTTATTATTGTTTGTTGACCCTTCACAGGCTTCTTGACGATTTTTTTGTCTTCTAGGCGGCATATTTACATTAAGAATATACGCTTATTAGATCTTTATTCAATCTCTAAAACATTTAAGACTTAACTAAACATTTAATCATAACTCACTTAACACATTACTTCAAATAAACTTTGACATTTCATTTAATTCAAAAGTCTTTACATCATAAGATAGCATCACTTGCTATTTACATCAACTATCCAGAGATAAAGAATCTACGAGATTTAAAACATCAAAATATTCCTTTGTTTATAAACATATCGAAATTTACATCATTAACTATCAAATAGTTTTCACATATTATACTAATACTATCATTTATGCATTTAAAGGCGCTTGGATAGCCTTGCTACGTTCCTCCTCCGTGATCACGGCACATCGTTTCTGCGATCTAGCATATATGATGGTAGATCCTCAAAGCTGGATTGGATACTTCTAACTTGATCTTGGACCGCATCCATTGCATTTTGTAGTGTAAGTCGTCTCCTCAAGTTTAGCCTTCTTCTTTGGCGGCGATCATCTTACTGCACGATCGACGCCGCGGCGTGACTCTCGTACCCACCTCCTCTGCTATGGCAAGCCTCTCGAGCTCTCCTTGAGATCCTTCTTTAACTTCTCTATTTACTGCGCGGACTTATCCTCGGTCGACCCTTCTCGTGAACGGATCCCTCCCACGTTTCCCAAACGTGTGTGAAGAGTCACAATCTCTCTCATCCTTACGCTTTCAATAATGTCTGGCGACTAACGCACTTTTTTCGGTCGGATCCCGAGCGATATCCTGCAACTCTACGTTCACGATCATAGAGTGCATCATACATCTCTGCATCAATGGAGTTGGTGTGGAAACTCCTCTTCTTCTCTTCTTCTTCCTCTTCCTCGGGATCCTCCTCTGGATCGATCTCGGCTCATGCTCTGACCCGTGATGATGATCAACGGAGATGGCTCTCTCTGTACAAGTTGTTCCCCGACGACATGAATGTCTCGGGGCTCCTCCTCTATAGGTAATCGGGGTTCCTCCTCCCCAGCTCGACTAGCTCCTCCAACATCTGACATCCTGACAACAAAATTTTAAGTTTTAGTTACTAATCCGTGCTAGCGAACACATAGATTAACACATAAGCACATAAAAAGCTTTTATTATCTTTAATGAATTTAAAAATTCATTTCTTAGAACTTCGATAAGAGTTTACCACTACTATGTTCTCAATCTCCTACAAGGCTTACTACCTAAGGTTGTTCCCCCCACCTAAGGTTCATAACCTTACGACTTTGATACCAACTTTGTGACCCCCCAATCCGGTACTTCCATTTCCACGAGGATTTGGTGTTCATTTATCTGAAGCATCATCTATCTATCTACCTACCCATAAATAAATTTCAAACCATACAATAGATAGAATAAATAATAAATCTCTCCCCTTGTGGGGTTACATCAAGCTGAATAATAAATAAATCCCGAGTTACTCTAACCTTAAAACATCTGTCTTGAAAAACATAAACAAATAAGTCTTAGTAACATCAATTCTAATTACATCACATAACCACATTAATTAAAAGCAGTCTTCATTACTTGCTAAGCTTGCCCTTGCCCTTACTAGTGGAAGGTTAAATGCGCTCTTTCGTTTCTTAAGCGCAATGTTATTATTACGCAGAGAGTGAGCACGATTGCCCACAAGTATAACAATATAACAATGAATAATAACATGCGAGAGAATAATAACCCGATATATAAAGCTCGACTTTTGAATCGAGAATGAATAACAAGAATCAAAAGAAATTACGAGGGTCATAAGACCTTGAACTATATCCTAGGTTGTCAAGTGTTTTTACTTGAAACCTTTAACATCGTAAGACTATGGACTCTTCTTCTCGTACTTAGGGGATCGATACTTAGTACCATCTTATGCACAATATCTTAACGCTAAAGCGTAAATAATCCCCTATCTGAGGTTGTTCATCTCGGTTTGACATTCGAGTCGCACTTTTGAAAGGAAGTTTGGTTTGGATAATTCATCGAGGGTTACGAAATTTAGAGCGCTCATCAACTATGGACTAGTCGAATCAATAAGGGTTAAGCTAGTCTAACAAGGTTTAACAATAAATGATAATTTAACTTGAATAAAATCTCAAAAGGTATCTGATAGAATAATTTGTATAACAACATCATGCTGACATTTATCATGCTTGAAGATTAATAAACTTTAATATACTGAGGCGACTTGATCGATAATAATGATAACTTGCTCGATGTAGAAGAATGAATGAATTATTCATCATAAGTTATTCTTTATCGACTTTATATAACGATAACAAGTAGGGTTAGGAAACTTGCTCAGCGAAAGTTTAGGGTAAGAAACTTGCCTCGTCGTAGATTACACGTTAAACAAACTCGTTCTTTGAATTAAATCCTACATACAATTACGTTCACAATACCGGTCGATAATAATATACTAACATATAACTTCTTTTTTGTTTAACTTCGAATTCTATACTTAGTCGATTATTACTTAGTGTAAAATTAAGACTTCACGAAAAATAAACTAATTATGCATTCGATCATTCAATCCACATGTAATTTTTGTGTATATGGACATGTTAAAATTTTTATTTTAACATTGTAAAATTCAAGAATGATCAAAACATGGATACAATCAAAGCTAGTATCCGAATAGATGTTTTGACGAAAAGAAGAAATTTTATTTTTCGATTGAATAATCTGCAGTATCGTGAATAGTCTTCAGTATCGTGAATAGTCTTGAAGATACGTGAATAGTAACTCAGACACCAAAGATAGAAATTCCACAAAAACATCTTCACGCTTCGTAGAATAGTACTTGTGAATAGTAACTCGTGAATAGTAACTCATGAATAGTAACTTCGTGAATAGTAACTCATGAATAATAACCCATGAATAGTAACCCCAGAGCATGAAAAAGTTCCAAATTTGATAAAAACTTGGATCAACATTTCAAAGATAATGATATTGAAGAAATAATATCATTACAAAAAAAAAATATCCCTTACCTCGAAAGATCGATTTTACAGCTAGAATCTAAGGTATAGTCTTTGAAGGAACTTGCACCATCTAACAATACTCAAAGTATACTCAAAATACTCACAAGAATACGCTCAAAATATCGAGAGAGAAATAGAGAGAAAACTTGGGTTTACGTGTGATTTTCAATTCTAACCTAAGCACCTATTTATAGGAAAATGCTTAGAACACCAAAGCGAAAATTTAATATAATATTAATATAATTATACAAATTTTCCTTAGCCCACCTTTTTTAATCAAAACACCAGCCACACATGTTAATGATGTCCAAAAAATACAAAAACATTTTTCTTAACAAAATAATTTAAACTCCCAAAAATCAATTATTTGAGACTTGAACTTCAATAATTCATAATAAATAGCCCTTTCATCAGAAAATTCGAATCTCGCGAGTTTTTATAGAAATTCAATTCTCTACAACTTTACAGAAGAAAGTTTTTCCAAATTCCAAACAAAAAATCGAATCAAATCCACAAACAGGCGATTTTACAGTTATAATCAAATTTCTATCAATAATTGTGTCCACCAAAGACACAAAACATGTATTAAACATTTAATGCCACAAAATACTCTTCCTCCTCATATACTCATATATCCCACATTCATTGTAAAATATCACCGTTAATATATTATTAAAATAATATATTTAAATGAATTATTTTATCGAGAAAAGATAAAATATTAATTTTCAACAATTGTCATTTTAAAATTTTCTCCATCTATATCCACATAAAATCAATATTTTCCTCATCATATAAATCAATAATTAATTATTCACAAATAATATTACTGAATCACAATATTGACAACCGTGCGGTTCCTGGAAGAGGGGCTTTCCAATAAGAATTTCTTCTTCTTTGGCGCCTTGATTAGATGACCAAACCTCTCCTTAAGCGAACTTTCTAGACATTGCCAATAATGTTATCTAATAATATTATTCAGATAATATGAATTATTAGCTTCGATAATGAAAGATCTTGTGTAATGACAATTATTGAAACAACGAAAATATAAAATATCAACGCAAAGACAATTATTAACTCGATAAAATCTTGAGCGGTAATTCTTAACCATTATTGAGTAGTGCCTTCTTACGTAAGAATCAATAATTGGTGCAATCTGGTGTCTATCTTGTTGACAACGGCGTATTAGTGTGTTTTAACCACCGGGTATTCCAACGATAATACTTGGCAACAACTACTGTAGTTATTTAAAAACAACTTATATTTATGCGTTTTCTTCATCCAATCGCTTTTACGTTATGGGGCCCACACATTCGCTACGTAGTAAATGCGAATATTCCCAACAAGATCTGAATATTCCACGACCAAACGAATATTCCCCACAACAATGAATATTTTATAACCACTTGCTTATTTTGAAATATTTACGTATTTAACCCTTAACTATCCACATTAATCAAATCAACCCTTACTATTTCAAAATAAAGGAAATTCCTTTTTATTTAAAAATTTGAGGTCTTCTGACCTCTCCCTCCTTATGAAATTTCGTCCTCGAAATTGGCGTGACGATACTGGTGTTTTTGAAAAGGTGAGGATACCTCGCTTTCATTTTCGTTTCTAATTCCCGGTCATTTCCTCTATAGCATGATTCCTCCACAAAACTTTAACTTGTGGTATAACCTTTCTTGGCGTAGGACATGCTCCTTCCTATCCAAAATCTTGGCAGTACCTCCTCATATGTTAAGTCTTGGCTATCTTGTCCTGGTTCTAACTTCAATAACGTGGTTCGGGTCTTTCACATATTCTGAAATGCGATATATGAAACACATTATGAACATGAGACATACTTTCGAGGTAACGCAAGTCATAGGCTACATTTCCTACTACTCGGTCAAGAATTTGAAATGGACCGATAAATCGTGGATTGAGCTTTCCTCTCTTCCCAAATCTTGTAACTCCCTTCCATGGAGCAACTTCATGACAATACATGATCCCCCTACTAAATTCCACGTCCTTTCGATGAAGATTAGCATAACTCTTTTGTCGATCTTGTGCCGTTTGTATCGTTGTCGAATCATTTGGATCTTTTCGGTGATGTCATACGTACTAACTTCGGGTCCCAACAATGTTGCTTCACCCACCTCATCCCAACATATTGGAGAACGACATTTTCGTCCATATAATGCTTCAAATGGAACCATGCCTATATTTGTTTAATAACTATTGTTGTATGAGAATTCCACCAATGGCAAGTACTTATCCCAACTTCCTTTGAAATCTAGGACACGAGTTTTAATATATCTTGAGTTTGAGTAGTCCTTTACGATTGCCCATCCGTTTGAGGATGGTATGACAAATCCAATCGTAAATTCGTGCCCATAGCTTTCTACAAACTAACCCAAAATCATGAAGTGAATCTTGGGTCACGATCTAAAACTATGGATCTTGGCATGCCATGCAATCTCACAATCGCATTTACGTCATACACGAGAAAGGCGTTCAAGGAATAAGTCTCGTGTCGGTAAGAAATGAGCGGACTTGGTTAATCTATCAACAATAACCCAAATCGCATCTATGCCTTGAGAAACCACAGGAAGATTAGTAACGAAATCCATAGTAATGTGTTCCCACTTCCATTCCTAATCTCAGTGGTTCTGCAATCGGACCCTTAGGTACAAGATGCTCCGCCTTTACACGTTAGCAAGTTAAACACATCGAGATAAACTTTGCAATCTCTCTTTCATATTGTTCCACCAAAATGTATGTCGAAGATCACGATACATTTTAGTACTTCCGAGATGGATTGCAAATGGCGTATTGTGTGCCTCCATCGTAATCTTGTACTTCAAATCAGTCGTCGTTAGGAACACAAAATCTAGAGTGGACTCAAGTATTCCTTCTTCATCAATTCTCGCTTAGGAATAGCTCCTTCTTGTACTTTCTTCTTCATACGCATCAACTCCGGATTCGGTGGCTTGAAGCAACCTTAACTTTTCTATTAAAGTTGGCTCTGTCATATACTTGACATCATCGCACTCGTTCCTCGCATATGATCTTCTACTCAACGCGTCGGCTTACCACGTTAAACTTTTCGGGATGGCATGATCAGAACATGTGCCGAAATGAGTCGCCTCTTGAGCTCTTGGAAACTTTTCTCGCATTCTTCGCTCCAAACGAATTTTGTATCCTTCCGAGTTAGCTAAGTTAACGGAATAGAGATTCGAGAATATCCTTCAACGAATCTCCGATAATAACCAACTAAGCCTAGAAAGCTACTTCTTTTCGATAATCGACTTAGGTTGCTCTCAACCGTGACTCATATCCCAATCTTGGATAAGCGTCACAATGACACCTATCGATTTACTATCGCACGAATATGACGTCCCCTCGGAGAGTGCGGCTTAGGTGAATTCCACAAAGGAAGTCACAAAATAAAGGCTCAGTACCAAATTCTATAGTTGAATTTTTAACTCCACGAAGTTCAATAGGAGCCATTCGATATGAGATTTTAGAAATGAGTTTTGTCTTAGGGTTCAAAGTCGATACAAAATTTAATATCGAGCTTTGGGAGTAAGCGAAAATTCTTCTTGAAAATACGTCGGGAAAATCAATAACAACAAGAATATTATTCAAATCGGCGTGTCTTTATTCAAATCCATAACATGGACTAAGAAAACTTGACATCCGTAATAAGCGAATGACTTCATGGCTTGATATGAAAATGTTTGACTACAATGGTTTGATTGGCAGAATTGAATAACGGGTTGCTTAGGAATATGAAAACTAACAACCTTACAAAAGCAATCAATTTGGCGTGATGAGTAGTTAACCTTAAAATCACATCAAAAGCAAATATCTCTATAGAAATAAGGTTAACGGTAATGTGATAGTGCCAACTTGAATCAAGCAAGATTTTTAAACAACGGATGTAATGAAAGTTTCTCTAATGGAGTCTCCACAGATAGGTCAAAGTTTAATTTCTCCGTAGTCAAGTTCAAACGTTGAGCACAAGCAAGAGAGATAAAAGAATGGGTAGAAACCCAGGTATCTAGTAAGGTATATACTTCGCGAGAATTTATAATTGACTAACCTGCTAACCGTCGTCGGGTTCCTTGCATTTTGACCGAAGTCACGACAAACGCTCTTCCGGAATCGTTGACTTTGACTTTTACGGGGACGATCTTTTGAGTCACCGTCCCCATTAAACTAGGTTTACACTCTGCATACAATCTCGAGCGATATGTCCTTCCTTTCCACAACTATAGCATACCTTAAACTGTTGTGGGCGGTTTGGTGATATGTCCTCTTTCCGCATTTGTAACATACGACCGGTGGTCGTTCTCCTCCATAAAACTAGTTGCTATAGGTACCGACGTCTTCACATGGTCGTTGTTGAATCTCCTCTTTTAAAATCTCCTCCCGACTTCTTCTTCTATTTTCATGGCCACGATTACCACCGGAGTGGTTACCGCTTTAATCACGTATTCTTCTTTCTCCGCCGGTTATCGTTATTACGATGGCCGCTATCTTGATATGATCCTCGGCTATGGTCCCTCGGTTGAACGTACTCGTTATCTCGCTCTAACAACCGAGCCTGTTTGACAACATCTGAATAGAGAAAAATTTATGAAAATGAGATCTTGACGTATGTCGGGTTTCAAACCTCTCGAAACATCCGCGTCATCGTTCCTCATTCTCCACCAAATGAGGTGCAAACTGGATAACTCACGCGAACTTCGCCTCGTTTGGGACAAATCGTACTTATCAATAAACTCCACTTCCTTCAACGCTCCCGTCTTGTCATTGACATTTTTTGCGTCTCCCGGATGATGCGCTTCACGCATTCCCACCAATGATTCCCACCGATGTCTGTCTCACCACGGAACATAAAAGGTGGCGAATGGAACTTTCTGTTCCTCCGTAAATCCCAAGACATCGAATATCTTGGTAATTTGTTTGACCACGTCTCGCGCTTAATCGGATCCGCTTTTCCCAGAATTCTAGTGGTCCCAACTCTTTGAATCGCTTGGTACAGTGACCACTCGTGAATTGCTATCATTTCCTCCACATATTTTGAACACGAGTCTCCTAAATCGATTTTTGCATGAACTGCAAAAAGCTTCTAAACATCCCTCGTTCATCATCTACGCTTTCGGTGGTGTTGTTCACGGGAGGAACATTGCCCGACTGTTGCACGTTCTCCTCGTTGGTAAATCAGGCATCTCCACGGTCTCATTTACTCCATTGTTAATATTCTCGATTCGACATTCTCAAATCACATCATAAAATAAGGGTTAATTAAGGAAATCAATATATCACATAATATCCTATATAATCTTGACCAACTAACAAATAAGCTTAGGTAGGACACACTAGCGAAGGATTTACTCGTCTCTCCCCTCCTAGTTCTATTCCCGATCTCTTGAGATCATATCCTAAGCTCGATACCAAACTGTGGCGCCCCAAAATAGGTATACACAACACCCATTCTGAGTCGCCAAATACATGGTACGTAAACAACTACAACTTTATTATTACAACAAGAAAAGCATGAGTTTGAATACAAATATTATCTTCTAGACAATATCTATACTCAAATAAATCCTCATCACATTTATTGATACATTATTTTACAAAAATGGTGAGGACTACTAAACAATCCTTTCTAAAACCTTCATTCCATACCCACTAGTACTAGCTCGCTACATTCTCGCCTCCCGAGAAGAAAAATGGAACAACAAGGAAAAGGGTGAACTCAACTAGCCCAAGAAGAAGAATATTATGACTAAGATAATATACAACAAATTATCGTTAGTCTTCAACGGGAAAAATCGATAGAATACAATAGACAACAAGTTTCGGATCAATATTCGCAATGAAATAATAATTCATAGAAGAGTTACGTAGAGAATGAAATCTACTATAATCTATGAATTTAACAAATCCATCATCAATATTTTATCCTGTAACATCAATCGATATTCATCTCAAATCAAATATTCATCTTTGCACTACAGAAGCCAAAGATATTCATCAATCGGTCATGTTCATCTCAACACTGTTCATCTTTGCACTAAAGGCCAAAGATATTCATCGATCGGTCATGTTCATTTAAACACCTGCTCATCTTTGCACTTTCTGAGGCCAAAGATATTCTTGAAATCATTCATCTTTTACTGCACTACGTGCCAAAGATATTCAATAATATCATCATTTAAGGCGAGGATGATGAAAAATATTTTTAAAAAACGAATCCAAAGGAAACAAAATGACAAGGATTAAGGATTAAGGATTAGGTACTTGGTTTTATCCACGCCCAAAAATACCTCAAAAATAATCATAGTGGTGTAAAATTCAAGAATGATCAAAACATGGATACAATCAAAGCTAGTATCCGAATAGATGTTTTGAGACGAAAAGAAGAAATTTTATTTTTAGGTGAATAATCCAGGTATCGTGAATAGTGTCAGAGTATCGTGAATAATAGTCCGATATCGTGAATAGTAACTCAGACACCAAAAGATAGAAATTCCACAAAAACATCTTCACGCTTCATGAATAGTACTCGTGAATAGTAACTCGTGAATAAGAACTCACATGAATAGTAACTCGTGAATAGTAACTCATGAATAATAACCCATGAATAGTAACCCCAGAGCATGAAAAAGTTTCAAATTTGATAAAAACTTCGGATCAACATTTCAAAGATAATGATATTGAAGAAATAATATCATTACAAAAAAATAATATCCCTTACCTCGAAAGATCGGTGACTTCTAGCTAGAATCTATGTATAGTCTTTGAAGGGAACTTGCACCATCTAGCAATACTCAAAGTATACTCAAAATACTCACAAGAATACGCTCAAAATATCGAGAGAAATAGAGAAAACTTCAGTTTTAGTGTGATTTTCAATTCTAACCTAAGCACCTATTTATAGGAAAATGCTTAGAACACCAAAGCGAAAATTTAATATAATATTAATATAATTATACAAATTTTCCTTAGCCCACCTTTTGGTTAAAACACCAGCCACACATGTTAATGATGTCCAAAAAATACAAAAACGTTTTTCTTAACAAAAATAATTTAAACTCCCAAAAATCAATTATTTGAGACTTGAACTTCAATAATTCATAATAAATAGCCCTTTCATCAGAAAATTCGAATCTCGCGAGTTTTATAGGAAATTCAATTCTCTACAACTTTGCAGAAGAAAGTTTTCCAAATTCCAAACAAAATTTACCGAAATCCACAAGCAAGCGATTTTACAGTTATAATCAAATTTCGGTCAATAATTGTGTCCACCAAAGACACAAAAACATGTGTTAAACATTTAATGCCACAAAAATACTCTTCCTCCTCATATACTCATATATCCCACATTCATTGTAAAAATATCACCAGTTAATATATTATTAAAATAATATATTTAAATGAATTATTTTATCGTAAAAGATAAAATATTAATTTTCAACAATTGTCATTTTAAAAATTTCTCCATCTATATCCACATAAAATCAATATTTTCCTCATCATATAAATCAATAATTAATTATTCACAAATAATATTACGAGAATCACAATATTGACAACCGAGCGGTTCCGGGGAAAGAGGGGCTTTCCAATAAGAATTTCTTCTTCTTCTTGGTAGCCTTGATTAGATGACCAAACCTCTCCTTAGATGCGAACTTTCTAGACATTGCCAATAATGTTATCTAATAATATTATTCGGATAATATGAATTATTGCTTCGATAATGAAAGATCTTGTGTAATGACAATTATTGAAACAACAAAAGAATATAAAATATCAACGCAAAGAATTATTAACTCAATAAAATCTTTGAATGATAATTATCATAAACCATTATTGAGTAGTGCCTTTCACTACGTAAGAATCAATAATTGGTGCAATACCGTGTCTTCTTGTTCAACAACGGCGTATTAGTGTGTTTTAACCACCGGGTATTCCAACAAGATAATCTTGGCAACAACTACGCCTGTTATTTAAAAACAACTTATATTTGTCGTTTTCTTCATCCAATCGCTTTCAGTTATGGGGCCCACACATGGTACTGTATTGTCATTTAATATTCCCGAAGCAGTCTAATATTCCACGACCAAACGAATATTCCCAAACAACAATGAATATTTTATAACCACTTGCTTATTTTGAAATATTTGCGTATTTAACCCTTAACTATCCACATTAATCAAATCAACCCTTACTATTTCAAAATAAAGGAAATTCCTTTTTATTTAAAAATTTCGGGGTCTTACATTATAGGTCTAACAAGTCTTTATAATCATTAGACTAAGTAGCTATCACATTTCCATACTTGTACACTTTTAAAAACTCATTTCGAAACCGATTCGCTAAGTAGTATTGCTATTTCTTTTTATCTTGAAGTCTTAAGGCCATGCACCGTACTGTGGCATCATGCTACTTGACATGATATTGCCATATAATGTGTATGTATTGACTTGTGCATTGTGGCCATGCACATGAGAAATGAATCTGGGAGTTGGCTCATGACGAAAAAACCCAGACTCTGAATTTCTTGTTTGCGAAGAACACAGAATTCAGCGAAATCAACACTTCTTAACACTAATTTCACCAAATTACACATACCCATATGTTATAATTCGTACATAATCAATACTTAACATCTATGGAGTGTTTTTCACCCATTAAAACACATAATCACATAATTAAAGCTTGCAAATTGGACTGTTCTTGATGTTCTTGAAGTTCTTGAACAAAAACATGGATTTTAATGCTACGGATTCGTTATAAAGCCAAATCCAACCATTCAAGTTTCATTTTGTTCATTTTAACATGCATAATCATATCAATGTGTGAATTTTGCATATAAAAATCACGTATAAGGCCATATGGCCATATCACGTACTCTGCAAATTTTTAAAATAACAAGCCATAATCATACGTTGTAATCTTATGAAATTAATGATATGGAAACACACAATATATATATAAAACATGCCTTACAATTTGAATTATTACATATATTCACATAACAACAGAATTTCCCAATTTCAGAGAATTATAGAATGAATAAAACCATATTCATGAAAACTTTAAAAGACGTAAAATATATAAATTGGGTTGAAGAGATTACCCAAGCGTAGATTAATTTACTAGGAAGTGAATTCCTCTTCCACCAAAACTCTGAATTCTCAACTCTCTCTTGTATCTCTCTCTGCTTAATATTAGACTTAGAAAAAAATGAAAGAAAAAGAAAGAAAGACGTATATAATATAGAAATCAACTGACGCGTTGGTGGTCAGTTACCTAGTCATGGGTAACTACCCTCAACTTCCCATAGTGCCATGTTTGGCTAGATAGAATAGGTTTTAAAAATCATTTAATTTAATAAAGCTTTATTATATAGTTTAAATAATGCCACATCCATATAAAATAAATCAATTATCTAAATTAATTTATTTTAATTAAAATATAGTAAATTCTCATTAATACACATAGTCACATAATTCAAATTCTCTTGATTAATAATATCAAATTATTAAGTCTCTAATTAATAATTAAATTAATTAAAATAACATAGGCTTATTAAATATTTCTTTTAATTCAATAAGCTCACATAATCATATACTTCGAATAATAAAAATTTTCCACATTAATTTAATAAATATAACACATATAATTAAATTAATCTATCACCACTTCATCAATTAATTAATTAATCTAATAATTAATTCATCAAAAAATATTTATTCAATCCAATAAATATTAAAATTAATTTACAAAATTACGGTTGTCACAATCGAACCATTAGATCACACTAATAAAGACTGGAAACCCTAGATTCAAAGGCTTGAAGTGAGACCCTGCAACTGTTCTTCATTTATGGAAAACCCAAAAATGAAGAACAGCTCTGACATCAATTTCTGTAGCTTAGATCTGGCAGTTTTGTAATAGTTGGGGCATGAAATCAATTTGTAATCATAGTATTGCATGTATACTATAATATTAACACATTATACAACCATGTTAACATCCAAAACATGAAAATTTATGTGGTCAAAGTATTAACCTTGAACACTGTCTTGAAGGTTCTGGGTTTGCTGATGAATACTCAAGAACACCTATAGCGACATTTTCATCGCTATAGGGCCCTTTAGCGAAAGTTTATTTTCCAAAATTATTATTTTTAATAAATAATTAGTATTAAATGGTTTTTAATTACGAAAAATATAAAATAAATTCCTAAAAATTATTTTAAAGCCTAAAAATGGGTTTTTGATTACTTTGAATATATTTCATAAATATTTAATATTTTTGAAATAATAATGGTATTTAATTTATTTAATTATAATATTAAATAAATTAGTTGAAAATAATTTTAATACATGAAAAATCATTTAAAAATATATTATGGTGTTAGAAAATATTTGAAGTTATTTTAATGACTTTTGATATTTTGTGATGAATTTCATTAATAAATTTATATTAATGGTGATTAATTTATTTAAAGAATATATTAAATAAATTATGGAAAATTAGAAATAATGCTTTAAAAATCATATAAAAAATTTTAGGGTTATAAAATATTTTAAGTTATAAAATATAACTTTTGATATTTTGTCATGAAAATATTAATATTTTAATATTAATATCAATTATTAGATAATGAATTTAAAGGCTTCAAAATTATATAAATATGATTTTAAAGTATTAAAAATACTTTGTGACATTATAAATATATTTTAATTTTATGTTATGATTTTCATTAATATTTAATATTAAATAAATATTAATGATTAAGAATTTTAATGGTATTTATGTAATATAAATACGATATAAATGATTCAAAAATCATGATAAATGGTACTAATTATCTAAAAATTATTACAAGCCTAGCAAGATTATTTTGTCTAATAATAAAATTATCTAAGATAATTGTTAAGTGTTTAGATAGAGTTTAATTGAACTTAAACTCGATATTTGTCCGACTAGCTAGACCGTCAAGATGTTAGAATTTTGTCGGGCTCAAGTCAGACTAAAATAGTTTGACCTGATGCTGAGTCTTATGTGTGTTGTAGACTGATAGGGTTATGTGTTTAGGTTTTTCAATGTTTATATATAATAGTATTAGATTGTGATGATATTATTCTAATTTGTATGTCGATATTATTTATATATTAGGTCTTCAGACAAAGCTTAATAAATTGTGTAACTGTAATCGACCGAACATGCAAGTTTTTCTTAACTCTACTTAGAGTTGTTTCATTCAGATATGCTTATGGTTAATCATTTCTGATTGCCATGTTTAAGAATTGTAGAATTGTACTCTGTACATATTGTATGTATAAGTCAGATATGAAAGGCTGATCACCTTCATTACCATTCGGTCCAGATATATTTGTTCATGTTCAATACTTGTTCAGTCAAAAGTCACTACTAGAAATTGACATATAGCGACGAAGCTATAGCTACTTGATTAACGCGCAGGCAACCGTCAAATATAGAGTATATATAGCGACAGTACACGCGGAATCGTCGGTATAGAGGTCTTTTAAAGAAAAACCTCCCATCTTCCCCCAAATCATTTCACTATTTCGATTTCAATGTTTTCCCCAAATTATCTTCTTTCCTCTCGAGTCATCTCCTCCTTTCTAACAATTTCTCTCTCGTTACTCTTCCTCTACATCTTTTCCTCTCTAACCCAAATCAATCAAAATCATTTTAGTATCTGCATTTCGTTAATCGATCGGTCACTTGTCATCTTCTACTACCATCTACGGTTATGGTTCCGATGATACTGTCTCAAATTGCTACTGGTCTTAAGCGTATTAGCTGAGGCAGACTCGGTCAAGTCCATCATGAACCAAAAAACCCCATGGCGGTCTAGGTGGTCGGGTCGGTTCCTCAGTGTCCCAATTCAGGCCAAGACAAACCACTTAAGCCGGGTCATTTATTCTGCTCTCGATTTAGTTATTAATCTTTATTGTAATATGAGAATTTGATAACGATGAGATCCGATCGCTTTTCCCTGCCTATATTCCATGCGGATGCTCAGTATTTCGTATATCTTGGATTAGTTATCTGCTTTTTCCCTCTTAGGCAGGTAAGCTTCATGATTTTCCTTTTATATTTTATTATTCAAAATTGAGAGCAATTTGCTTATTATGTTCCCAAGTGTGATTTCTCCTAGCCGCCCACTCTGATCAAGTTGGACTAGTGGTTACACGTGGTCCGTGGATCGATTCTTTGTCCTTTTCCGCTTCACTTGTCAATTTTTTCATTAAATAATAGTAGTATATTATTAGTACATAAATTTATCTCACCATGCACCTCTACAAATGTTAAACTTGATCATTAATGACAATCATACTACATATATATATATATATATATATTTTTTTTTTCAATTTCTATAGTTTAATAATTGTGTAAATTTATTTTTGGTAATGAACATAAATTGGGTGTTGGATGTATAGTGGGGAGAGGCAAGTGAGTGCATTGAGGAAGAAGTATTTGGAGGCGCGGTGTTGAAGCAGGGACGTTGGGTTCTTTGATCTGAGATGCAAGAACCGGTTATATTGTTTTTAGTGTCTCCACAGATACTCTTCTTGTTCAAGATACCATCAGTGAGAAGGTAAAATTATGTTGTCTTCTTCTCTTTCTCTGTCTCTTCCATTTTGAATTTTTATTATGCGGACTTTAATGGTTAAGAATTTAGTGGTATTCAAGAATTTTGCGCCAATAAGGAAAAAAAATTAACATATGGGTGGTAGGTCTCCATTGTTGTGGGACCACCCCTACATATATGGTGCCCCTTAACAAATCTGAATTTTACTTGCATTATCATGTTTTGAAGTTTACGATTTGGTTTCAAAGTTTGGGACTACATTTACAAAGATTGAAGTGTTTGAATAATTGGTTTATTTAATCATGATTAACTTTGTGTTATGGTTATGTAATGGGGAATTTCATCCATTATCTTTCCACATTCTTGGCGGGATTGGTGGTTGGTTTTGTGGTCGACATGGAAGCTAGCTACGCTTAGTATTGCAATCATTCCAGAATTGCTTTTCTTTGGGGCTTGTATGCTTACACCCTCACCTGCCTCTCACGTCCAAGAGTCGCGAAGCAACTGCTATTATACCAAATGGGTTATGATTTAGTATAGTACCTACTAAATCTCTAAAACGTGAATGGTGTTGTGGCTTAATTTGGACTTTAGTAATTTTAGGTAAATAACTTTCTTTTTGGATAAGCTAATTCTGTCATCTATTATGGAAGAATTTCTAAGGGTCAGCAATTGATATTTTAGGCATCAATCTTGGTAAAAGTCTATTCCTTATCACTGATATCAACGAAACTTAATAATGAATTAGGTGATCTATTCTATGCAAAATGATTTTGGAAAAAGTCTATTCCTTATCACTGATAAAAATTGCCACGCATTTTTTAGGTTACTATTAGAATATAAGGTTGTTACATATTGCATATTGTTTTGAGCTTGCATATTGATAAGTCTATTCCTTATCAACTACTAATAGCTTGCATATTGTTTTGAGCTTCGAGGTGTTTTTTATTTGAATTTGTTTAATCATTTAGCATAGTTATAATTAGGCGATGCTTGTCGATTGGAAGAAGCTAGAAAAGTCAAAAGTATAATTTTACGAGCATTTGATGACATAGTCCATCTTATCACTCTTCATGTTATAGGCAATAAGACATAGTATTTTGATTAATTTTAGAACTACCCTCAACACATTAGTAGTAGGTGCAACATTAAAGTGCATTTAGCATTTTCTGCTATAAAAATAGATTTTATGCCACTTTGCATGTTTCACTACTTGTCATCATAATATATATAATAATTTTCATGGTCATAGCAACTGTAACTATAAGAATGATGTCCTGCATAGCAACTGTAAGAATAATAACATACAAGGGAGTACATGCTCAATTCTCTGAAGAAATATGCACCTACTCTAATAATAACATACAAGGGAGTACATGTTCAGTTTTGGAATGAAATCATTTTCATTTGAATTGTCCGCCTTTGTTAAAAAAAGAAAATATATATATATATATATATGTATGTATGTATGTATGTATGATGTAGTCTTCAACTTGTGCAACAGGTTCAAGAAAAATGGTTCAAGTTTGTATGTATGTATGTAATTGTAATTGAATTAGTTGTGCCTCACTATTTACGCCGTGTCAGCAATGCTCTAAAAAAGGTTTGATTTAACCTTTTTGCAGATGCTTCCATATGCATATACTTTATTATGTAGTTTCTCTTTTCTCACCTAGGATGTTTCTTACATTTATTTTTCCTCTCAGCATACTGGTAAGCCACTTCCACTTACATGCACACCAATAACATTTGGATCTTGGATGGCTACTGATCTCTACATACTTGAAGTTGATCACCTCAGATTTGAACTTTTTGTGAACCAATGCAAATGTACAAATTGTCTAAGGTGGCTCACGAAATTCTAGCAAAAGGTTTAGCATGCACATTTCTTCTATTTTCTTTGTTTTTTTTGCTTACGGGTTATTCGCATTTAGCGATCATGTAATTTATGGGTCTTAATTGGCTTAATTGGTCACCGGTGGTCAATATTCAATATGTGATGTACTTGTGATGAAATCTACCCGTAAAGTATATAGTTCTCATGTCCGTCACAAACTTTTTAAGGAACATAAAATTATGGTATAAAATAAGATTCCGATTTTGAAGTTGCTATTGGTAATCGATATTACATTTCAAAAAAAGCTGCTTTTAACTTGTGAGACAAGATCTATATGACATGATTAATCATATATAGAGAATATTATTTTAAATCACCGATTTTAAAGTAACTATGTTCTTTAGGATTTATATGCCTTACGAAATTTGTTTTGGCAAATATTGCTCACTTGGGTCCATTATATCGTGTCAATTATATACCAAATTGATCCCAAAATTTGACTCAACACTAGTTTCAGATTAAATCAATTAATTGATCGTATACTATTTATTATTTGAGAAATATACGTAATTTAACCATCTTCCATGCAAAATATTCCCACCGTCCCAAAAAAGACCGACTGAAGTACATTTTTCACGCAAATTAAAAATCTTAAAGTAGAGGAGAGAGTATCAAATACGTTCCATTTTTCTCTATTCTGGATGTATTACACTCAGGAATCTATTTCTTTCTTTAAATTAGTTGACTCCACTTAAGTACTTTTTGAGACTAGTCTTTGTATAACATTAGAATGTTCTTAAGCCTCTTTTATAGGATGGAGAGAATATCATTTTGATATAACTGAGTTTAGTAAATATTCTACTTATTCTTGATGAGGAACTAAGTGAGTGCAGTTTAATGGCATGTTCTGTAGATGAGATTTTCAATTTTAGAGTATATTTGTTCACAGTACTATCTCTTTTGAATCTAATAAAACTCCTTGAAATCGTGAGCTACTTCTATGATTTGATCTTTGGCTCAAAATTATTCGAAAACTTCTTGAGAGAATGGACTTGAAAGTTGGAACCAACCAAAGGAATCTGAGTCAAACAAAGCATCATGGTCAAAGACGTTCCGACCTTCCTACACAACTTCCAGCTGGAGCTCATATACCATCTTGCACAGGTTAAACTCCTGGTCTTGTAAAGTTCTCTGTTTACAAGTTGATAGTCTCTTCACACATTTGTTTATTTTCAGCTAAAGCTCTTGCAGTAAGTTATTTTCCTCTTGATTCAAGTAATGTAGTTTGGCTTCTTTGCATATAAAGGTTGAGATGATTGAGTTTATATACAGATGGATGGACTTTTTGTTGTTGGTAGAAATTATTATGGTGTTTTTCCGTTGAGAGGTAAATTGCTCAATGTGAGGGAAGCAAGCCGTAAGCAGAGATAATGTGAGGGAAGCAAGCCATAAACAGATAATGGAAGTAAGCCAGCCTCATTTGATCAACAAAGAAAGAAACTCCAGCTGTGGGTGCACTGTGATAGTATGTTGCATAGGCAGAAATTGTATAAGGGAAGTTTCTTAAGGTTTAAACTCCAATTAATGTTTTGGCTTTCTGGTTATAAAGCAGTTAAATGTTTTGGCTTTCTGGTTATAAATATTCTAGAATCATTCTTTTAATATATGAGTGTTGTTGTCATTTTCCTCTGGGTTTTAATGTTCTAGTGTAGTTGTTAAGCAGTAATGTGCACATTTAATAGTATTATTTTCGTTTGACACTTACAATTTTATAGTCTTACTCCAAACTTGTGATTTTTGAACAGGTAGATGATAAACTTTATATATATTTGGAATATGTTCCTGGTGGCTCCATCTATAAGCTTCTCCAAGAATATGGACTATTGAAATTTTCGAGTTCAAAGATATCTTCTTAGATGTAACTAAAATATTGTGTTGTAATGTTGTGAATGATTGTAATGTTGTAAAATCTCTTTCTTATATTGTAATGTTGTAATGTGAATGATTTTAAATGATGTATATAATATTTTTTATATTTTATTTTATATTGTATTTGTGTTTATTGAATAAATGTGCATTATTAATTAATTGTTTTTTAAATATAAAAAGGCTATGTGGCGGTGATCGATCAAGTAGCTATAGTGTTCTATAAAACACAGGCCTATAGCGACGGTCGTCGAGCGTCGCTATAGACATCTATAGCTACGGTCATGACCGTAGCAATAACTTTCAGCGACCGTTGGTAAAGAGAAAATACACGATTTTGACATGACCTATAGCTAGGGTCGATGATCGCCGCTATATAGGTCAAAAACCGTGTCATTATAAGCTTTACCAACGAGTTACATGGCGGCGGCGATCGTGCCCGTCGCTATAAATGATTTTCTAGTAGTGAGTTTGTTCGTGCTAATTCACAACAATATTGGTGAATTATAGCCAGCTTATTATTCAGACTCTTTCAATCATGATATATTCTCAAATAAATTATACTTGCTGGGCAAACTTATGCTCACCCTTGCTATATCATGATAAAACATTGCAGATTAAGGCGAATACGTCGGATACAAGGAAAAGTTAAAGACAGTTCCAGCTTTAAGTTTATGTGTGCGGCTTAATTTGTAACAGTAATATATGATAATATCTTTATATGTTAGATAGGATAATGAATTGTGTGTAATTTAAGGTTACTCGACCTTGGGGAATAGTGTGTAAAGTTTATTGTATAAACAATTTATGTTTATATCTTCCGCAATAGTTATAGAATGATTTTACCAGATTCGTGGTGATTTAGGACCCGGATTTGGGGCTGTCACAGTTGGTATCAAAGCTATAGGCATGAATTTGCGAAGAGCCCCAAGCCTTTTGTTGGTGACATCCCTTTAAAGGAAGGCACCGAAGCCAGACTTTCCGTAGGGGACGATGAGCCAGTTGGTAGCAAGTTGATAGGTATCACTGTGGGGTGCTATGGTAGGAAGTACCATGAGTGTCATAGTTGGTATCAAAGCTGATGGTTATAAATCTTAGTTAGGAATACCTAAGACCAATAACCGCAGTGATTAGGATTAGGACTAACTCAAATAGAGTTAGTGAGTCGGTAAGATTTAAAGACGAATCTCGACGAGTTATAAAGATACAGAGTTCCCTAACTCTGAATATAAAAGTTGAACAGTAGTGGTGAATAGATCAAGTCTAGAAGACTAAAAGTACAGTGATAGGAGATCGTAAAACAAAACGATCATAGTATAGAAATGAATCGTAATATATACGATAAGATCACCCCATGATCTGATAAGGTGATAGTAAGGAAAAGAATCAATCTGATGATTGGAAAGTTTACAGCAAGATTGTTGTGTGAATTGGTACAGATTCAGGAAAGGATTATAAATACGGATTAAATGAAATTCGTATTGAGAAGGGAGTTAGTATTGGGTGGGGATTTTAATTGAGGACTCATGTCAGCAGCTGAGTTGTAGGATTCCTTGTATAGGCGGGGAATTGTACTTGGTGTAAAAACCACTTAGTTTCTTGCACTGATAATCATTGAAATGTTCGTGTCGGGCTATTTGCTATATGCATGTTAAGAGGGTGATTCCTTTCTCGTGTGTATAACAAATAGATAGGTTATAGGTAGAGGATATAAGGTTAAGTACGAGTTCTTAAAACTCATACTTATGTGATATTCTTGACTCATAATTATATGAAATATATATGAACCCCTCAGCGAATGGACGCCAAAGGTCTGTCTAGGAAAGTTCTTAAACTCATATGATTGTGGCAAGTTCATGAACTTATAAGTGTGGTTTGACAAACTGGGTATAGTTGTGTGTGAATTTAGTATTAAGGATAATAAGAATAGATAGACTATTTAAGCAAATGATTATTAGTGGAGACATTAAGTTTTCCAAAACTCCTAGCTATGCTAGATTTTGAAATTTTGACATCAAGCTAAATACGCACTATGTGCTTTTAAAAAAAATGTAGACTCGTAATCATTTTTGGAACGGTTTAAAGTATATTCTATGCTACTTATTTTGGCTATACGCAAATGATTTGAAATATCAAAATATATTTTATTTATCACTCATGTACCATGTAACCTGGTGCAGAGATGATAAAAAATTGATGGAGTTGTAAATACAGAATATTTAGTGTGAATTTGATCTAAAGTCGTTGTTCCACTATTGTATGATGTGTTATGAAAAAGTTATACGATGACGGCAGCCTCAAACGGACTGTTAATACAGTACGACATCATGACGTCATTCTCAAGAATATTTTCAAAAAAATTTAATTTGCAAACGGGGTTTGGCTACACCTAAATAATTTGATTAAATTGAATTATTGATATGAGTCTATGCTATTTGATTCAGCTAGACTAATGTTATGAAAACTCTAAGTGTTCATTGAAAGAAATTTCTCGAACCAAATTGTTTTGGGTGTGGAATCCAATAAGACTGAGGTAAAATTTTTGTGCTCATGGCGATGATGAAAATGATCGGACCAAAGATGCTTGGCGATTATAGGGCATACCGGGCTAATTACCCTCTATGTCCGTAAGTTATGACGGTTTGCGGATGAATTTCCATAAAACCCTTGCGAAAATGACAAACAATAGTCTATATGACTCCTCAGCACAATTTAAAAATTGTTACTCTTGTGAGTGGTGTATTGGGTAGCATGTGATGATGTGTGTGAATGGTTTAAGCAGTATGGTGTAAGGTGTAAGGTGAATTTCGGGGACAAAATTCTTAGAAGAAGGGGTGAATGTGACAACCCGAGAATTTAGAAAATTTTTAAAATCACAATTGATTGATTTAAGGTTCAATATTAGAACCTAGACAGAAAATAAGTGTATGCGTTTGATATTTTTGGGAAGAAATTTTGAGGATTTCAAAATTATGTGAAGGATTTAGGTGAATTTTTCAGGATTAAGTGTATATGTGTATATTCTGTGTATATGGTTGTATATGTGTTTAGAATATGGTTAAGGGTTAAGGATTGACCAGATAAACTATATATGTGACAAACCCTAAGTATATATTAAGAACGTCAGCGTTCAGTTAGAAAACCCTAGCAATGGATAAGAAACCCTAAAAATCGGTTCTAAAACTCTAATTTCGGTTCCGGGAATTCAAAACCCTAATTCGGAGATTGAAAACCATAGTTTGGGAATGCAAATGTTTGTATAAATATTAAACATTATTAATGATAACCTAATTAGGGATAACCCTAATTGATTTAGAAAACCCTAATTTCGGGTTTAGAAACCCTAATTTATAATTAGGGAAAACCTGATTGATAGTGTAATAATTTTTAATGTTAATTAGGAAACATTAATCCTAATTTTCAAGTTATAAGTAATTAGAATACCCTAATCTAATTAGGAAACCTAATTTCTAAATTAGAAAGATTATTTTTCTATTTAAAACCCTAATTCTTGGGTTATAAACCCTAATGTACAATTTTAACCCTAATTGCTAAATTAGCAATTTTAATTAGGAAATAATAATCCTAATTAGCAAGATTGAATTTCATGATTAGGAAATCTTAATATATTTCTAGAATCCTAGTTATAATTTAGAAATCATAATTTTCTAATTTAAAATCTAATTAGAAAATTCTAGAAAAGTAATTTTTAAGACCTTAGGTTTTAACCCTAAGGGTTAAACACTAAAGGTTTGCATATGTTACAAATTTGCCATTAAAATGTTGGACAAAATTACTATAATGCCCTTTTTATATTTTTTAATAAGTTGGTATGTAGGTTTTGACTTTAGGTGAGTTGTTCACCCAAACCTAGCCCTGGAATGTACTAAAAATCTCAGCAATCAGCCATATATCATCTTTATACATTGCATCAAAGCTTAGAAATTAAAAAGTTAGAAAATATCTTACTTTATTTATCAAAGCAACCAAGACCTTCTCTCTCTAAAAATTTGAAAATGTAGAGTGAGAGTGAGTGATTATATAAGCCATGATTAGGTGTTAGCATTCCAAGATCAGATCACAATGATC
Source organism: Panax quinquefolius (assembly GCA_020205615.1). Taxonomy (NCBI): domain Eukaryota; kingdom Viridiplantae; phylum Streptophyta; class Magnoliopsida; order Apiales; family Araliaceae; genus Panax; species Panax quinquefolius. Next base: position 149,193 of record JAINUW010000459.1, on the reverse strand, counting down.
AGATTCAAGATCAAGCATTAGAAAGGTATAAGAACCCTAATTTTTGCTAGATCTTTAAGACTGATGTTATAGTTGTTCTTTGTTGGTTAGAAATGTATCAAATGGTGTCACATAGTGATCTGGGCTGTTGGATCATGGATCCATATCATGTAGATGTACAAAAATTAAGTTTTTAGTAACTGTTTTTGAACCTTCATGTGTTGTCTGACAAGCAAATGTCAGAAGCTTTAGATCCTTCACTGTTTTTATTTTGTTGTGTTTTACGTTATGGATCTATTTTGTGATATGTAGGCTTTGATTTGAAACTGAAAACAGTGTCAAATCATGTCTCGAACGTAAGATATGATCAGTCAAACTTCGTTAACCGTTCACGTAGACTGAGTTTCTGGGCAACCCAAAAACCCAGATCTCGTCTGACAATGTTTTCTGAACCTTAGATCTTACCGTGTTTAAGTGATTAAGCCATGTTGTTATATTAAAGTTCTTGTATGATATGTAAGCTTCAAAGTTATGCATCTAGAACCCCCAGATCATACATGGAATCAAAGATAGGAAGGGTCAAAGTATGGTTGATCGGCTGTTTTCGGAGATTTCTGGAAAAACTAGAAACCTTCAAGAGCAATTTTTCTGACATGGTTTGACCATGCCAGATCTTGCTCATGTGATGATGTTATATATTTGTACTCTGACATGTGCTCTACAAGATCGAACCATTAGATCACACTAATCAAGCCTGGAAACCCTAGATTCAAAGGCTTAAAGTTAGACCCTGCAACTGCTCTTCATTTCTGGAAAACCCAAAAATGAAGAACAGCTCTGACATCGATTTCTGTAGATTAGATCTGGCAATTTTGTGATAGTTGGGGCATTAAATCGATTTGTAATCATAGTATTGCATGTATACTATAATATTAACACATTATACAACTCTGCTACCATCCAAAACATGAAATTTATGTGGTCAAAGTAGTAACCTCGAACACTGTCTTGAAGGTTCTAGGTTTGCTGATGAATACTTAAGAACACCTATAGCGACAGTTTCGTCGCTATATATAGGGCCCTTTAGCGACCGTTTATTTTCCAAAATTATTATTTTTAATAAATAATTAGTATTAAATGGTTTTTAATTATGAAAAATATAAAATAATTTCCTAAAAATTATTTTAAAGCCTAAAAATGGCTTTTTAATTACTTTGAATATATTTCATAAATATTACATATTTTTGGAATATTAATGGTATTTAATTATAATATTAAATAAATTAGTTAAAAATGATTTTTAATAAATAAAAAATCATTTAAAAATATATTATGGTGTTAGAAAATATTTGAAGTTATTTTTAATGACTTGATATTTTGTGATGAATTTCATTAAATTTATATCAATGGTGATTAATTTATTTAATGAATATATTAAATAAATTATGGAAAATTAGAAATAATGCTTTAAAAATCATATAAAAAAGATTTAAGGGTTATAAGAATATTTTAAGTTATAAAATATAACTTTTGATATTTTGTCATGAAAATATTAATATTTTAATATTAATATCAATTATTGGATAATGGATTTAAAGGTTTAAAATCATATAAATATGATTTTAAAGTATTAAAAATACTTTGTGACATTATAAATATATTATAATATTATGTTATGATTTTTATTAATATTTTATATTAAATAAATATTAATGATTAAGGAAATATGTGGTATTTATGTAATATAAATACGATATAAATGATTGAAAAATCATGATAAATGGTACTAATTATCTGAAAATTATTACAAGCCTATGAAGATTATTTTGACCGATAATAAAATTATCTAAGATAATTGTTAAGTGTTTAGGCAGAGTTTAATTGAACTTAAACTCGATATTTATCCGACTAGACCGTCGGGATGTTAGAATTTTGTCGGGCTTAAGTCAGACTGAAATAGTTTGACCCGATGCTGAGTCTTATGTGTGTTGTAGACTGATAGGGTTATGTGTTATGTGTTTAGGTTATTCTATGTTTATATATAATAGTATTATATTGTGATGATATTATTCTAATTTGTATGCCGATATTATTGATATATTAGGTCTTCAGACAAAGCATAATAAATTGCGTAACTGTAATCGACCGAACATGCAAGTTTTTCTTAACTCTACTTAGAGTTGTTTCATTCATATATGCTTATGGTTAATCATTTCTTATTGCCATGTTTAAGAATTGTAGAATTTTACTCTATACATATTACATGTATAAATCAGGTATGAAAGGCTGATCACCTTCATTACCATTCAGTCCAGATATATTTGTTCATGTTCAATACTTGTTCAGTCAAAAGTTTGTTCGTGCTAATTCAGAACTATGTTGTTGAATTATAGCCAGCTTATTATTCAGACTATTTCAATCATGATATATCCTCAAATAAATTATACTTGCTGGGCAAACTTATGCTCACCCTTGCTATATCATGATAAAACATTGCAGATTAAGGCGAATACGTCGAATGCAAGGAAAGGTTAAAGACAGTTCCAGCTTTAAGTTTATGTGTGCGGCTTAATTTGTAACAGTAATGTATGATAATATCTTTGTATGTCAGATAGTATAATGAATTGTGTGTAAGTTAAGGTTACTCGACCTTGGGGAATAGTGTGTAAAGTTTATTGTATAAACAATTTATGTTTATATATTCCGCAATAGTTATAGAATGATTATTCCAGATCCGTGGTAATTTAGGACACGGATTTGGGGCTGTCACAGGGTGCCTAACGCCTTCCCTCCGTATAAGCAAGTCCCCAGACTCTAATGAATCTCGGTTTCACAGACTCGTTTAGTAGTGTCACATCACTGGGTCAATGTGCAAACCTTTTCTCGGTTGTGTTGGTACAACCATTTAAAAAATCTACTGGCGAATCTTAAAGTCAAATTGTCGACATATAAATGTTGGACCTTTTCACAACTAGTTTTTTCAAACAAATCTCACCTAACATTAGAACACCAAAAGACAAGAACTGAAGAGGGACAATAAAAATCCCGACGTCGAAACATGATAGATCTATAACATCTAGATGCACGAAATAGAAGTTTTCAAAAATCTTTTAAATTTTATAATGTTGTCTGACAACCGAATGTCAGACCTCATAAATCATTATCTGTTAATTGTTTTAATCTTTTAAATGTTTGTAGTTATAGTATGTCATGTGGGCTTTGGTCTAGAACTCGAATCAGGGTAAGATCTGGTATAGATTGCAAGTTATTGATGGTCAAAGTCGGTTGACCGACCATGACCAAGCAATTCCGGGTAACCCAGAAACTGCCCAGATTATGTTCGACGAGATGTTCATGCGTCTAGATCTCCCTTGTGTTTGTTGATTTGTGCTTGTTGTTGTATCTAGTTTGTAGTTTGATATATGGACTGTAGATTCAATCATTTAGAACCCCTAAACATCAAACATGTTGAACATAGTGGCTGGTCAAAGTAGGCAGGACAAACATGAAAGTTATTTTCTGGGTAACCTAGAAAACGTATGAACATGTCTTCTGACATGGTTTGACCGACATGGATCTTAAGATTGTGTTGTTGTTAGAGTGATTTTATGTGATAGATCTGTTCCTCTACATGTTGGCTACAACATGGAATCTATGAATCACAAAACCATTACAAAGATTGAAAGTTGTGGAAGCCCAAAACTAGCCACTCGAACTGTTCTTCATTTCTGGGTAACCCAGAAAATGAAGAACAGCTCTGACAGCTACTTTGCAAGCCTAAATCTCACTTCTGTGTTGCAATTGGACCATGATTGTTGTTGATATTTGTAGTGTTACAACAACAATACAAGATCAAAGTCATAGTTTGCCTAGAAACATCAAGATCTGATAGTTATGTTTGGTCAAACATAGCCACTCGATCACTGCATATGCATGTTCTTGAGGCTCAAGAACACTTTAGGCGGCACTTTCTGTCATTAAAGACTATAAGCGACAGATTTAATAATTTTAATTAAATAAATTTCCAAAAATTAATTAAAAATAGAAATTAATTTCTAAAAATTACAAAATTAATTTTAAAAATTATTTTAAGTTATAAAAATTAACTTTTAATAATTTGACATTTTTTTCATAAATATTAGTATTTATTTGAATATTAATGATATTTAATTTATTTAATAAATGCATTAAATAAAATAATTAAAAATGATTTTATTATATTTAAAATCATTTTAAATGATAATAAAGTATTTAAAAATATTTTAAGTTATAAAACATAGCTTTTAATATTTTAAGATAAATTTCATTAATTATTTAATATTAATGATATAAGGTTTATTTAATAATTATATTAAATAAAAATAAGTAAAAATGATTTTAATATTATAAAAATCATTTTAAATGAAAAATAAGTGTTTAAAGATATTTTAAGTTATAAAACATAACTTTTAATATTTTAAGCAAAATTTCATTAATAATTTAATATTAATGATGTTAGATTTATTTAATAATTATATTAAATAAATAGTTTAAAAATGATTTTGTTGATTTAAAATTATTTAAAAGGATATAAATGATTTAAAAATATTTTAAGTTATAATAAATGACTTTTAATATTTTGACAAATAATACATTAATATTTAAATATTAATGGTAATTATTTAAAAATATTTTAAATGTTTTAAAAATCATTTAAGGGTAATATTAATACTTTAAAAATATTTGAAGTTATGATAAATAACTTTAATATTTTTAGCAATGGTTTCATTAATATTATTAATATTAATGATAATAGAACTATTTAGTATATAAATCATTTAAAAATGATTCCAGTGTTTGAAAAATCATGATAAATTATAATAATTATTTAAAAATTACTATAAGTCATTTAAAAATAATATGACTTATATTTAAATTATCCAGAATAATATTTAAGATACAAATTAAAGTTCTATTAACAATAAACTCGATCATTACTCAATAAAGCTGTCGGTACACCGAAATGTTACTGAAATTAATCTGAACCTATATAGGTTGACCTGATAAGTGTTCATTTATGTCCTAATGACTGGTATAACTATGTGGCAATGTGTTTAAGCTATGTGATGACTGCAAATTGCAGTATTATGTGTTATGATATGTTATTCCAATCGAAAGAACAATCTTATGAATGATACGTCGTTGTATTAAAGATAGAACTAAGTCGTGTACTGTAAGCAGCAGACTCAAGCAAGTATCTGGTCTATTCTTTTCATTGTGCAAGTATCTAACCCTTTGCATTTACTTTATGCAATGGACATGTCTAAGCTAGTTTCAGAACTATATTATTATTGTGCCAGTTTATTAACTCTATTATTATTGTTCATGTATCCATATCTTTGTAGACATGTCAGTTCTTGAATCCTATCCGATCATTGTTTATCAATACAATATTATTTATAATGCAAATATATATTTTGTTCGTTAATTTCTGAGTATGGTTATACAAGTGTCCTTACATGGATAATTGTTGTACTTATTGATACATACCTATTAAATTATGGTATATATACCTTGATTAAAAGATGTCTAAGCTATTTAACTCGGCTAGACATAAATTTAAAAATATCATTGAACACGATAGAACCTTATTGTTATCCAACCAAATTATTTTAGTTCAGATTCCAGACTAAGTATGAACATCCCGAATATGGGAAACTTTTTTGCGCCTAAAGCGGATATGCTGGACGAAAATATCATTTGAACACATATTATTGATCAATACAGGGTATAACGGGCTGATCACCCCCGTGCTTGTAAGTTATAACGGTTTGCGGATGAAGTTATGTTAAACCTTTTCAAAAATTTAAAACAAAGTTCATAGTCTGTCGACTACTCACCAATTATAGTCAGTACGTAGTTTCAAAATTTGATATATAATTGATATGTTGTATAGTATTGTTTCAGCTTACTTCACAACTGTTGATTCATTGTGGAATTTCCATTCACAGAAAACATTTACTTCTTTCAGCTAATATTTATTGTCTGCTATTACTTGTTAGACAATCAAATGCTTATTCTTGCTTAATTTAAATGTTTTTAGCTAAGCGCGAACAACCTGAAGGTTCTGCCAAGAACAAAGGGAAATGAAAGCTAACAGAATAAGTTATGGTATTTTATGTAATAGATGGGTTTCATAAAGACGATAATATTATTTAATTATCATGTAATGTAATGTATTAAAGGTTGTGAACCTAGGGGATTAGATAACTCTGATTATGTAAATTAAGTTTATAATTATATTATTACTATTATTCTGCTCAAAGAAATGGTATCGTGAAACACCGAATTCGAGTTTCAAGTACCTGAATTTGGGGGCATCACAAATCTTGTTTCATTAATATGACCAATTCTATAGTGCCACATATATGTATAATTAACATCATCTCTTTTCCTTTTATTAGTTTATTCAATTTGAAGTATATTTTCATGTAAGTCAAGTATATAAAGTCCATTTCACAAATTACCAACACCATATAAACATTATTATTATTATAAATAGAACAACTATTATTCTTTATTATAATATCAAAACCATCCACATCCAATACAGAAATTGAAATAATATTTCTAATAAGTGATGAAACAAAATAACATTTATTTAATCTAATGGACTTGCCCGTAGGCAGTGCTAAACAATAAGTTCCTACAGCTAATGCAACAAACTTTGCTCCATTTCCCACTCGTAGAACAACCTCATCCTTGCTCAGCTTTCTACTTCTGACTAGTCCCTGCATATTATTACATTCGAGAACCACAGTCGGTATCCAATACCCAAATAGAAGATTGACTTTTAGAAAAATTAATTTCAATCATAAAAAAACCTTGATTAGGATTCGAAGCTTCTCCAAGCTTCTTCTGCTTTTGCTCTGCAAGATAATCCTTGTAGTTCCTCTTCTAGTGACCCAACTTGTTGCAATGGAAGAAAATTCCTTTTCTAGGTGGATAAGGTTTCTTTTGACCCATCACTTTCGCCTTACCCTTAGCCTTCTTGGATTTCTTCTTTTCAAAAGATACATTAGGTCTCTTCCTTTTCTTGGAAGAATCATCAACTATTAAGACATGATATAATTCTAAAATGAGATGGAATATCCAATAATATTTCAGTTATGGCAAACAAAGTTTTCGCCTACGGACTTAAAACCTAAGGGTTAGGGAAAGTGATTTTCGAGAAGGAAATGAAATATGTATAATGATTAGGGTTATTATACGTGTGATATACGAGTATGATACAAATTAGTATATGAGTATAGTACAAAGATTAATTCAACGTATAATACAAATATGGTACGAATACTATACGAAGAGAATACGAGAATTATACGAGTAAACGAATAGTTCTTAATGGACTTTAGTAAGTGGACTTTGTCATTATCCAATTGGACTTTGATTATGCCAAGCTCAATGTTAAGTAGAGTCAAGCCCAAATTTATATTAAGATAAGCCCAAGATAGGCCTAATGAGAATTAATGCTAAGGCCCAAAGTAAGAAACTAAACCGTAGATCGAATCGATGGGTTACCGGATGGTTAAAACCCATGGGGTGACCCAAAGTGGTGGTCAAGTAAAGTGCAATTACTTAGTAGTTAAGCAAAGGATAAGCTATGTGATAAGCAAATATACTTGGTGGCTAAGTAAAGTGCTTATACTTGGTGGCTAAGTAAAGGAATAGTAAGGAGGTGATTAAGGAGGTGGGATGGTTTAAATACTAAACTACCCTAATCTAGGATTTCCTATAAATAGAGGGAGAGCTAGTTCATTTGTTGGTTATTAAAATTTCATCCAACAACATAAGTGTTTATTAGTTAGAGAGAAAAAGCTAGAAAAGCTAGACTTTGTTAGTTCAAGGAGCAAGAAGAAGAACAAAGATTAATCAAGTAATCATCAAGGGTAAGATCCTAAACCATAATTCTCCGTCTCTTTAATTGTTAGAGAAGTGAGTAGTGGTAGAACTTGTATTCTAAGAAGAAGTAGGAATGGCTAATCAATGGACTTAAGCTTTAATAAGTCATGAATAAGTAGTTTATACTTTTATAAGTTATAAACTCATGAAGAATAAGTAAGAACTTATCATGTATATAATTTAATGAAATATGTATGTTAAGATGTTAGTATGATGGAATGAATCCATTCGAAACGATGAACAAATCTTAAGTAACAAAGTTATGGCGGAATTCACGAGTTTGGACGATAATTGTCGAAATCATGAAATTCTCGGAATGAAAGTCAAATTTTGACATTGAGCTCGGAAACATTGGTTTTCGATGGAGAATAGTCTCATTTGGCATTCTAGAGTTGCGGACTCAAAAATTACCGAATTTTGACTTAGAATGAAGAAACGAACGTTGAACGTTCACGAACATTTATCATTTTTGTTAAACTGAACTAATAGGTGAATTTTGAGTTAATAAATTTGAAAATGAAAAATTCTTCCATGAACACTTAGAGTATGTGATTTGTGAGCTAATAGATTTTGAACGAGCCAATTTGGACTTAAAATGATCAAATTTGGAGTCTGGAAAGTTCATTAAACTAAGAAGTCTATCAAAACTGGTTGGTGCTGAGGTCTGGAGCCGCAACGCCAGCCAAAGCACAGTAAGTGGCGTCACAGCGCTGAGAATGTCCATTATCCACTTAAGAGTGGTGCCACAGCGCGGCTGATAGAGAAGGTGTGATGCCCCCGAATCCGGGTCCTCTGACCCCGGTTCGGTCATCACGATAAAATACAAACATCCACCTCTAAACAACATATGATAACTAAAATGCGGAATATAATAAACATACGTCGTTCATTCAAAAGGTGTTACTAGTCCCAAGATACGATAACCTTAATATCATCTTACAAACATACCCTAAAATAAACATTAGGGTTCATATTACATAACAGTAATTTAAACTAAGCCTAAGGTAAAGTTTGTTCCTTGCCACTATTCTACATCTTTCCTTTGCCCTTATCCTTCCTTGAGGTTTCGGGCTTAGCTGAAATATAATTCATGATATAGCAAGGATGAGCAACAAGTTTGCCCAACAAGTTTAAATACAACAATAATGATATATCATGATGAATGGAAAATATCTGTCAATGAATTCAACAATATAAATATCTAAAGGATTCAACAATATGAATATTGGAAGCAAAGATAATGATTACTTTTAGAATAACTGCTAGTCAAGTAAACTTTGAACTATAACACTCCAATGGGATCAATAGCTAATTGACCTTTTGGTTACTGGCCACAGAATAAGTACTTGAGGAGATCAGCCTCACGTACACTATGTATATGCATAACATTTAAATCTGCTCTTTGTATCTTATATTAGATACCTGGGGTACTTCCCTATCATAGAAGGGGTGTTCTTTCAGTCTAAGAATTTTTACCATCAATTGGTTTGGATAGCTTTTATAAAACTTCATACACTTGTCTGACTGAACAAAGGTTCGGACTCTATCTAACACAGTTCAAGAATTATAGAACTTTAAAGGATGTACAAGTCCAAGACATGCAATTCAATTCAAGTATGTGTAATGCGAATATCAATAATATCGATGTGGAATAATTGTAAAGTAATTAAACCACTTAATAGTATGCTTGGAAACAAAGTTAAAGCTTAAATGAATAACTTTCAATTCAACAATAACTTGTTCAAATACAATATGAGAAGGATAAGAAACTTTCACAAACTCAAAGTTGTGTAAGTTAGGAAACTTGCAACACAATAAAAATAGTGTTCGGATACTTGCTCATGTAAAAGAGTAAGAATTAAGGAACTTGCACAATCAAAGACTAAAGTTTAAGGAAACTTGCTCAATAATAATGGAGTAAGTTTAGGGAACTTGCATGTTTTCTCAGCTATAATATAATACTAGCTTTAACTAACTTGCGTTGAAACAACCTAACATTAACAAGTTGGTCTTTCAATTAGTATGTGTAAACTATTACGCGTCTACACTTACAATAATCAAGTCTTCACATATCATGCTTCTTAACACATTATATGGCATATTGGTCACATATTACAACGTAAAGTAATCCTATAAGCATGCCTTAAAACTTTAAACCAAAAAACAGAATCTTGCTAAGATCGCAGATTTGCAGTAATAAGGCTTGCCTTGGTTCAGTCTAGGACTTAGGAGAACGCGAACAAGACCAACATCCCCCAGCGGCACTGGAGTTTGAGCTTTGCACTTCCTGACTTCAGCCCAACTCTAACACACCAATTACACATATATTTTAACATACGTACATGCTAGAGTTTCACATATAACACACGACCATACTTGAATTCATTACTTCAAGTTTAACTTACAATTTATATGTCATTAAAACATAAAAAGGGTCATGTAATCATCATGCTTTGTAACTTGATTATACAATACTCAGTAGTCATGCTTGTATATAGACAACACATGTATACTTTACTCACATAGTTCATTTTCCTTTTTATGACTATGTGTGCATAAGTGAAAACAATACCTTAACTAAACGATGCTCATGCCAATATAGTTATAGGTATATTGAGTCCTAATATACATGCTTACATGGTCATAACGTACTTTACTCATTAATTGATGACATTAGCTTCCTCATTATAACATTCTTTAAATTTTTAAACTAAGTCAACTTAGTATCTATAAGAAATCTTAACACATAACTCCTGTGCATTTTCAGCATATATTAAAGCCACGTATACATATTCAAATGGTCATAACTTAATAGATAAAAGTCTTGGTCAAGTTCACTTTAAAAAGTCTTAAGTTTCTTATCTTTGGAATAGTCTTAACTTCCAATCATGTATGCTAGTATGTTTATTCACTTTAATCTTGAATTTTATGTCAATATAAACCATATTATCATGTTCATAAAGTTAGAATGCTCACATGATAATCTTTAATCAATCAAAATCTTTGATCAATTCTAGCCATCGGCGCTGCCTCATGTTTAACTCTTTCCGCATGAAGATATACTTCAGACTCTTGTGGTCTGTATATATCTCACACTTCTCGCCATACAAGTAATGCCTCTAAATCTTCAAGGCAAAAACTATCGCTGCTAACTCCAGATCATGAGTCAGATATCCCTTCTCATAATCTTTTAGCTGTCATGAAGCGTACGCAATGAACCTGCCATGTTGCATCAATACACAGCCAAGACCCTTGTGTGATGCATCACTATACACTATAAATCCTCCTGTGTTATTCGATAAAGCCAACACAGGTGCTTAACTAAGCCTCTTCTTCAATTCTAGGAAACTCTCTTCACACTTCTCTGTCCAAATGAACTTAACTATTTTTCTGGTAAGATTGGTCAATGGTGATGCTAATTTTGAAAAATCTAGAATAAATCTTTGATAGTATCCTGCCAATCATAAAAAACTCCTGATTTCTATCGGCGTCTTCGGTTGCTCCCAATTGATAACCGCTTCTACCTTCACTGGATCCACCAAAACACCATTCTTGTCGATAATGTGCCCTAAAAACTACACTCTCTGCAACCAAAACTCACACTTAGAGAATTTTGCATAGAGCTTCTCCCTCCTTAATGTCTCTAACACTAACCGAAGATGTTCGGCGTGTTTTTCCTCCGTCTCTGAATACACTAAAATGTCATCGATGAATATGACAACAAACTTATCCAAATACTGTTTGAACACTCTGTTTATCAAATCCATAAATACTGTTGACGCGTTCGTCAAACCAAATGACATTACCAGAAACTCAAAATGTCCATACCTAGTTCTGAATGTCATCTTTGGAATATCTTCCGTCCTCACTTTTAGTTGGTGATAACCGGTCCTCAAGTCAATCTTTGAAAAGTACTTTGCCCCCTTCAACTGATCGAACAAATCATCTATCCTGGGCAATGGGTACTTGTTCTTAATGGTGACCTTGTTTAACTCTCGGTAGTCGATATAAAGTCTTAGCAACCCATCTTTCACTTTAACGAATAAGATTGGTGCTCCCCATGGTGATACGCTCGGTCGAAAGTATCCCTTATCTAACAACACTTGTAATTGAGCCATTAGTTCTTTCATCTCTACCGGTGCCATACAATACAGCGCTTTGTATACCGGTGCTGTCCTTAGTGCCAAATCGATAACAAACTCAATCTTTCTATCCGGTGGCAATCCCGAAATCTCGTCTGGGAAGACATCAACGAAATCCCTTATAATAGGTATCTGACTTAGTTCACCCTCGACTCATTGAGTATCAACCACGTGAGCCAAATAACCTATACAACCCTTCCTAAGCAATCTCTACGCTTGCACCATCGTCAGACAATGAGATTGTCTCAGCGATTTACTACCATAAAATAACACCTTTGACTTATTCAGAGTCTTTAGGTGTACACACTTCTTCTTACAGTCTATAACTGCTCCGTGAAGCGATAACCAATCCATCCCAAGGATTACATCAAACTCCCCAAAACGAATCGGTATCAAATCCACTTTGAGCTTAAATCCACGTAATTCGGTATAACAATTCCTATGAATGTATTCTATGAGGATAATTTCCTTGTTTGCTACTTCTATGTTCATAGGGTGTTCTAATCTCTCACGGGGTAAGTCTAACTGTTTAGAAAATTCCTCAGAAACAAAAGAGCAGGTAGCACCCGAATCAAATAACACGTATGCATCTATATTGTAAAGCCCCCAAATCCAGGTACTTGAAACCTGAACTCGGTGCTTCACGATACCATTTCTATGAGCGGAATAATACTAATAATAATAACAATAATATAAATATTAAACTTAATTTATACATCAGAGTCTAATCCCCAGGTACGAGACCTTTAATATTCATTACATGATAATTAATAAGTATCATCGTCATAATAAAGTCTAATTATTACATAAAATACCACAAATCTTATTAGGTTAGCTTTCCTTTTCCTTTGTTTCTGCATGAGCCTTCTAGTTGTTCACACTTAGCTGAAAATATTTAAATTAAGCAAGGATGAGCATTTGAGTGCCCATCAAGTAATAACAATTATAAATATTAGTTGAAAGGTTTAAATGTTTTCTTTGTACTACCCTTCTACAACAAATCAATAGTTGTGAAGTAATTTGAACTGATAATAATAATATAACAACTCTCTATCAATTTTTTTGAAGCTAGGTACTGACTATAAATAGGGTTAAGGTGACATACTATGAACACTGTTTTCAATTTTTGAATAGGTTTACCAGAACTTCATCCGCAAACCGTCATAACTTATGGGCACGGGGGGTGATCAGCATGTTATGCCATGTATTGATCAATACTACATGCAAGAACGATATTATCGTTCACTCTGTCCGCCTTGGGCGCATAAAAGTTTTCCCATATTTGGGATGTTCATACTTAGTCGGGAATCCTAACCAAAATAATTTGATTGGATACAAAAATGTTTTATCATATTCAACGATATTTCTAAATACGTGTCTAGCTGGTCAAAAATCTTAGACAACTTTTAGTTAATGTATACATATATATATATATATATATATATATATATATATATATATCAACAAGTGATTAAGTACAATGATTATCCAAGTGGGGACACATAAATAACCATATTTAAAAATTAACGAATAGAATATATATATGAATTACAATATAGTACCATGTTGATAATTAATGATCAGATATAACATATATAACAATAAGGTTAATAATCTGGTATAATAATAATATAATTCTGAATCTTCTTACTCATGTCCATTGCATAAAGAAAATGCAAAGGTAGGATACTTGCCTGGTACACTACTTACAATTTCATAAATTAGTTTTATCGTTTGTATAAGAACCTATCAGAAATAAGATCATTTTACTGATTAGAATAACATATCGTAGCACATAATACTGCTTATTGCAGTCAGCACATAACCTAATCACATTGCCATATATGTCCAACAGTCATTGGATCACAAATAAACACATATCTAATCAAATTATCTAAGTCCAGATCAATTTCTGAAACATGTCGATTTATCGACGGTTATATCGGGTAATTATCGAGTCTAAAACTATATCCAGTAGTTCCATAACTGTAATTATGAGTCATATGACTTATAATAATTTTTAAACATTTATTATAATTTATCATAAATTTTCAAACTCTGGAATCATGATTAAATGATTTAAATATTGACTAATTCTATTATCATTAATATTTAACTAATATTAAACTATTAATGAAATAATTGCCAAATTATTAAAGTTATTTATAATAACTCAAAATATTTTTAAAACATTTATATTACCCTTAAATGATTTTTAAAACATTTAAAATCATTTTTAAATAATTATCATTAATATTAAAATATTAATGTACTATTCCTCAAAATATTCAAAGTTATTAAGTATAACTTAAAATATTTTTAATTCATTTATATCCTTTTTAAAAGATTTTAAATTAATAAAACCATTTTTAAACCATTTATTTAATATAATTATTAAATAAATTTAATATCATTAATATTAAATTAATATCATTAATATTAAATTATTAATGAAATTATCCTTTAAATATTAAAAGTTATATTTTATAACTTCAAATATCTTTAAACACTTTATTTTCATTTAAAATAATTTTTATAATATTAAAATCATTTTTAAACTAAATTATTTAATATATTTGTTAAATAACTTTAATATTATTTAAATTAATTAATAAAATTTACCTTTAAATATTGAAAGTTATATTTTATAACTTAAAATATTTTTAAATACCTTATTATTATTTAAAATGATTTTAATATAATAAAATTATTTTTAATTTATTTATTTAATTCATTTATTAAATAACTAAATTATCATTAATATTAATTTATTAATGAATTTCATCACAAAATATTTAAAGTCATTAAAAATAACTTAAAATATTTTCTTATACCATAATATAATTTTAAATGATTTTTCAAGTATTAAAATTATTTTAAATAATTTATTTAATATAATTATTAAATAAATTAAATACCTTTAATATTTTAAAAATATTAATTATTTATGAAATATATTAAAATTATTAAAAACTAATTTTCGTAATTTAAAATAATTTTTAATAATTTATTTGTATTTTAATAATTAAAACTAATTTTTCTATTTATTTAATAAAAATAATTAATTTTGAAATAAATCTGTCATTAAAGATCGCTTATAAATGACAGGCAACTGTCGCTATAGGTGTTCTTCATGTTCTTGTCTAAACCTAGAAAATCATGAGCAGTTACCGAGCTACTTGGTTTTACTATTCTTATTTTTTGCCTCATGATGTTTTTGGGAAAGCTAATCATCAGATCTTGCAGTACTAGTGTAGTACTACATTATTCAACAACAATCTTCATCATACAACATGTAACGAAAGAGATCTGAGCCTCTAAAGTGACTGTTAGAGCTATTCTTCATTTCTGGGTTTGCCCAGAAATGAAGAACAGTGCAACATGCCCACTTAGGGCTTCCACAACTTGAGTTTCACGTAATGTTTTAATGATCTATCGAGTCCAGGTTGTAGACAATATACAAGTGAAGAGATCTACCACATAAATTACACATAACATAACCCAAATCAACTTCTAATCTCCGATCAAACTATGTCAGAACACATGGCCATAGGTTTTCTGTGTTGCCCAGAAAATCGGATCCGTGATCATGCTACCTACTTTGACCAGCCACTAAAATCGATTCGTTTAATGTTAAGGAGATTTTAAGGCATAAACATGGAGTTCAAATACCAGACTATAACTTAGATACAACAACAGAACCAAAACATCAACACACTGACAGATCTAGTCGATTTAAAACGTTGTCAGGCCGGTTCTGGGCAGTTTTTGGGTTACCCAGAAACACCCAGTCATGGCCGGTCAATGGCTTTTGACCACGATTTATCTTGCAATATAGACTCGATATAAGCTTGATTCTTGATCCAGATCAAAGAGTAGATAACAGGCTACAACTATAAACTTTTAAATCACAAAAATCAGTAAAGATCACAGAGATATCAGGCCTGACATTCCTTGTCAGACAACACCAAAAAAATTTTCTAGATTTTTTTAAAACTTGATTTTGAACATATTAATGTTATGGATCTAGCATGTGCCAACCCAGATCACTAAAATAGACTACATATAACATGTTTAAACATTGAAACCTAAGATCTAACAACAGATCAAAAGTCAGATTTTTCAAGTTAGGGTTTATACCTTCTATGATCCACTTCTAATTCAAGGCTTCTGATTTGATAGTGGTGTTAATGGGGCTTTGATTTGGGACTGATATGCTAATAAATTTCGGATGTGTGAGCTTGAGAGTCAAGGATGAGAGTTGTGCAATATTAGGCTACCAAATGATTTTTTTTCTCTCTCCAATCTATATATACAAGTGTTAGATGCATGAATTGGCTGATCTAGAGGCTGATTGCTGGCAATTTTAATCAGATGGTCAAATAAGTTGGTCACCAAGCCCATATCTTAGCAAGATCTACAAGTAAACATAATAAAAAATTGTGTATAAGGGCTTTTTGGTAATTTGCTATATAATTTTAATGGCAAAAGTGTAATCTTGACAAATCCTTAGGATTTAACCCTAAGGTTTAGTACATAGAATTTATAGGATTTAGCAATTAGTGTAAGACCCCGAATTTTATTAAATGAAAGTATTCAATTTTCTTATAATTATTATTTTATTTCGTAAATGGTTAAATTAATAAAGGGTTAAAGTTAAGGGTGATATGTGAAAATTTTTGCAAAGTATGCAAGTTGTTATAAAATATTCGTTTGGTCGGAGAATATTCTTTTTGTCGGGGAATATCTGTACGACGGCACAATCATTGGTGGACCCCACATCGGAAGTATTGTCGTAGTAAGAAAACAACATAATTATCTTTTTATAAAAATAACGGCGAAAGTGTTACCGTTAAAAATTGTTAAACTACCCGGTAGTAAAAGTATAGTGATACACGTGGTTGCATAGTAGCACACGGTATTTATTATTGATGCTTACGTAAGAAGTCACTCAGTTATACTCAATTATTGCTACAGTAATTGCTGCATCATATTTCTCATATTATTGATTCGATTATTATCACAATATCATCTACATAATATGATATATTATTAAATCAATAATTGAGACAACAAAGTTATTCATATTATTAAATTGCAATATTTACAATGTCTAAAAGTTCTATCAAGGAGAGGTTTGGTCATCAAATTGCGCGCCAATAAGGAGAAATCCTTATCGGAAAGCCCCCTCTTTCCTGGAAACGACCTGGTTGTTAAATATTGTGAGTTATAATATTAATGATGAATAAGTTCGTGTTGATTAAAGATGGAATTGATAGTTCCACTGTGTTGAAATTATTAGTGCTAGTGAAAATCGATATTTATTTCGATAATAACTGATGTCTGGAGGTTATATTGACTAATCGGGAAATTAATCAAATAAATGAGCAATTAATTGCTATTAATTCACATGATTATAACTATTTGTTCACATGTGTGTACTATTGATTCACATTCATGTACTATTAGGGGAGTTAGTGCAAAATTGATAATACTTGCATGACTAAGTTAAAGATGGAAGTATTATACTGTTATTCGTATTTTCACATGATAATAACTATTGAATCACATGATTGAACTATTGATTCACATTATTTACTATTAGGGGAGGTGGTGCAAGTTTGATAATACTTGCAGGACAAAATTAAAAATGAAAGAAAAGTTGGAGGTATTGTATTGTAATTTTTCGAGCACCAAAACGTGCAATTATCAAAACTATATTTTTCTATAAATAGAAGCTCATTCTTCCTTCATTTCTCACCAATTCACTAAAGCTATAGAGCAATTATTATAGAGAGAAATTATAGAGAGAAAGAAGAAGAGAAGTCTGCTACCTCTCTATTCCAGTATCCAACTTTATTCTAAGGTAAGTGGTATTATTCTTTCGTATTCATGAAGAGAGCTATTGTTATTCCATTCTTTAATATTATGTTTGAATAACCTGTCTATGCGAAGTACCGCATACATGGTGAAATTCTTTTGTTATTCCATTCTTTTTTATTCTGTTAGAATATCCTGTTTGTGCATATTACGCATGACCAGGTTCCACTTTTTATTATTCTCATTGGAATAACTTTGTCTACATCAAATCTTCGCATACATGGTAAAATTCTTACATTACTCCACTCTTTATTATTCATTGGAATATCCTGTCTGTGTATTATGCATTTAACGGGTTCCATTATTTATTATTCGTTGGAATAACACATGCATGCGGTCTATCGCATGCACGTGAATTTCATTGTTATTCCATTCTTTATTATTACATTAGAATATCACATCATCTTGGATTTCGCATGACCTGGTTCCATTCTTTATTATTCTGTTGAGAATAACCTGTCTGTGCGGTCTATCACATGTATAGTGAATTCTTCTGTTATTCCATTCTTTATTTTTCTGTTGGAATAACCTGTCTATATGGATTACCACATGCATGGTGAATGATCCTTTGTATTCATTCCTTATTAAATTGTGGAAATGATCTGTCTACGTGGATTATCGCATGGCGGGCGAAAATCCATTTGCAGGTTCATATATTCTATTATACTCAGTCGGTTAAAGTTTTGGCTTTTATACTCCATGAAATTAGTAAAATATCCTGGATATTTGCACTTCATCCAGTATCTTTTCATGAAAATATTCTTCTGAGCATTTTTGAATTTTACTCCATAAAGCAGTATCATGTTGACAATTTGGATTTTTTTGAGTTCAGGATAAATTAACTTATAAATCTTTAAAATTTAATTCTTGAACTTGTTTTATTGAATTATTCTGTCATTGTCATCATCCTCATGTTTATATTATGTTTAAAGTCATCTGTGGCCTGTAGTGCATAGATGAACTTGGTATGATTATGACCAGGGATTATTCGGTATAGTCATGACTATAATATTACAAATGATGTGGTAAAAGTCCTCATTGGCCCGTAGTGCATTGATGGACAGTTGTTGACATGATCATGACCATTGATGAAAACACGAATATCGTTGGCGTGTGTGCATGGATAATTTGTGGTGGTGAATCTTAATGAATATCCTTAAGCGTAGTGCGGGGATGGCGTGGTTTATTTAATAAAATTTGAGTCTCATCGATAAAAGTGATGAAAAACCTTTTAAATCATAGAAGATAGTAGATTTTATTCTCTACTTGACTCTTTCAATGGATTGCTTGTTCAACGCTGAGTTAAACTTGATGTTTGTTATATTGTATCGGTTTAACATTTGTTGAAGGCTAACAATAATTTATTACGCATTATCTTAGCCATAATATTTCTTCTTTGGGCTAGTTGAGCTCACCTTTTCTTTCATTCTTCTCTTACGGAAATGAGAACGTAGCGAGGGGACTAGTCGAGGGGAGCGGAGTGGCGGTCGAGGATAATAGCCTTAGTAGTCCTCACTATTCTATGAAATAGTGTGATAATAAAAATATTGAGGACATATTTTGAGTTTGAATACTGTCTAGAAGACAATATTTGTTTTAAAACTCATAGCTCATGTTGTATATTTAAGATTGTATGTGACGCCCCCAAAATAGGTATTCATCACCCATATTGAGTCGCCAGATACATGGTACATAAATTCAAATACAACTTAATAATATAGATGTCGTGTAAAATACGACAAAACATAAATTGAGAGTTTTAATAAGAATATTGTTATCTAGACAATATCCACACTCAAAGGAGTCCTCATTACATTTATTGTCACACTATTTAACAGAATAGTGAGGACTACTAATACTATCATCTGGACCGTCACTCCGCTTCCTCGACTAGTTCCTGCCACGCTCTCATTTCCTCGAAGAGAATAAAGAAAGAAAGGGTGAGCTCAACTAGCCCAAGAAGAAATATTATGACTAAGATAATGTAGAATAAATTATCATTAGACTTCAACAATGTAAACCGATAAAATATAACAAACATCGAAGTTTAATCAAGAATTTAATAAGCAATCCATTAAAAGAGTCAAGTAGAGAATAAAATCTACTATCTTTTATGATTTAAAAGGTTTTTCATCACTTTTATCACGAGACTCAACTTAATAAATAATCCACATCATCCCCACTGAGACTACTACCCAAGGATATTCATTAAGATCACAACCACAAATTATCTATGCACTACGGGATAAGGATATTCGTGTATTCATCAATGGTCATGATCATGCCATAAAATAATTCATCTTTGCACCCTTGGCTGAAGAGAATCCATAACCATAATCATACCAAAAACTGTCCATCAATGCACTACGGCCAATGAGGATTTTTACCACATCATTCGTCACATTACGGTCATGATTATACTGAATAATCCCTGGTCATAATCACACCAAGTCCATCTATGCACGTAAGCCAAAGATGACTCTCATCACAATATAAGCATGAGAATGATGACAATGATATAAGCATTAATCAACGAAAACAAGGATAAATATTAAAGACTTTAAATTTATCCAAATATTATCAATCACTTAATAAACTCATAATCTAATATTATTAATATTATAACAATATTTTAATCACTTCTTAAACTTATAAACAATTTATTTCAATTGATTACACTTTACCAAATAATGCATTTAATCATTCAAAAATTCATTACTCATAAGATTTCATCACCAATGATCAAATTCCTTATCAAAAATTTGCATATACCCTATATTGGATTCCCAAGCCATAAAATCCTATTTTCCAATTTTGTTACTTCACATAACATATTTAATTTATTTACTCATAACTAGTTCATTTTCATGAAAAATACCAAATCAGTCCCAAAAATATTTCTTTTCTGGGATTTAATAGAATATAGTCTCATATTGAACATATATTTTTCTCAGAATTTTTAAAATTCATTTACTATTATTCATATGGCCAAAACTGCCAAATATTTAGACATTTATCATAAATTGTACTTTTGTCCAAAAATTCTGAAATTTACAGGATATACTCTTGTTATATACATGTACTCCCAATAAAAATTTCACCAATTTTGGAGTTAACCACAAGGAGTTATAAGGGTTTACTTTTAAAATAGTCTTTTCCCATAAAATCCATAACTCTTAATCTATACATCCAAAAATCGCCATCTTTGGACACAATATAGAAAACTTATTAAATTATCATTTCAAATTTTTCCAGAATTTTTGAGGGTCAGAAAAATTACGAAACTGCAAATGGATTTTAAGCCCGTAAGCGGTAATCCACGTGTGCCGATCATTTCCACAATTTAATAAGGAATGAATACAAAGGATCATTCACCATGCATGTGGTAATCCACATAGAGCAAAGTTATTCCAATGAATAATAAAGAATGGAATAATGAAGAATTCACCATGCATACGATAGATCGCATGCATGAAAGTTATTCAATGTAATAATAAATAATGGAACTAGGTCATGCGTAAACGCACAGACAGGATATTCCGACATAATAATAAAAAATGGAATAACAACAGAATTCACCATGCATGCGATAGACCGTACAGACAGGTTATTCTAATAGAATAATAAATAATGAAACCAGGTCATGCGTAAACGCACAGACAAGATATTCCGACAAAATAATAAATAATGGAATAATAGAAGAATTTCACCATGTATGCGGTACTTTGCATAGACAGGTTATTCCAACATAATAATAAAGAATGGAATAACAGAAGAATTTCACCGTGTATGTCGTACTTCGCATACACAGGTTATTCCAACATAATAATAAAGAATGGAATAACAAAAGAATTTCACCATGTATGAAGTACTTCGCATAGACAGGTTATTCCAACATAATAATAAAGAATGGAATAACATAAGAATTTCACCATGTATGTGGTACTTCGCATAGACAGGTTATTCCAACAGAATAATAAAGAATTGAATAACAGAAGAATTTCACCAAGTATAGGGTAGCCCGCGTATACAGGTTATTCCAACAGAATAATAAAGAATGGAATAACAGAAGTTCTCTTCATGAATACGAAAGAAATAATACCACTTACCTTAGAAGAAACTGGATATAGGAGTAGTGAAGTAGCATAATACTTTTATTCTTTCTCTCTATAGTTTCTCTCTCTAGAGTTTAAGTGAATTCGTAAGAAATAATGAAGGAATGAGATTCGATTTATAGAAGAATGGACTGAATAGTAACTAATTCATGAACGATCCAGATTGATTTACTTTTAAACGGAAGGTCCATATTGATTTACTATGCAATATTAATAAAATATTCTAATAAAACAAAATATTTTAAATAAAATATAATATATTCTATTTATAGTCTAATAAAATAAATAACTTTATAAAAGTATTCATTTTTTATATAATAAGATTTTACTATGCAAAAACTATGCAGTACTATGCAAATACTATGCATAATAAAATATAATATATTCTAATTATTATCTAATAAAACAAATAACTTTATAAAAGTATTCAGGTTTATATAAAAATTTTACTATGAAAAAACTATGCGAACACTATGCAAACACAATGCATAATAAAATATAATATATTCTAATTATTGTCTATTAAAACAAATAACTTTATAAAATTATTTTGTTTTATATAAAATTTTTTTACTATGCAAACAATATGCAACCAATAAAATATAATATATTCTATTTTTGGTAAAAAAACAAAACTTATTTTTCTATATGCAAACTTATTGTTCACATACAATTTATTCCAACAGAATAATAAATAATGGAACCAGGTCATGCGTAAACGCATATACATGATATTTCGACAAAATAATAAAGAATGGAATAACAACAGAATTCACCATGTATGCGATAGACCGCACAGACAAGTTATTCTAACAAAATAATAAATAATGGAACCAGGTCATGCGTAAACACACAGACAGGATATTTCGACAGAATAATAAAGAATGGAACCAGGTCATGCGTAAACCGCACAGACAGGATATTCCAATAGAATAATAAAGAATGAAATAACAACAGAATTCACCAGGCATGCGATAGACCGCATAGACAGGTTATTCTAACAGAATAATAAAGAATGGAATAATAGAAGAATTTCACCATGTATGCAGTAGTTCTCATAGACAGGTTATTCCAACATAATAATAAGGAATGGAATAACAATAGCTCTCTTCATGAATACAAAAGAATTAATACCCCTTACCTTAGAAAGAAACTAGATACTGGAGTAGAGAGGTAGCAGACTTCTCTTCTTCTTTCTCTTTACAATTTCTTTTTATAATAATTGCTTTATTGCTTTAGTGAATTGGTGAGAAATGAAGGAAAAATGAGCTTCTATATATAGGAAAATATAGTTTCGATAATTGCATATTTTTGGGCTCAAAATATTACCGTACAATACCTCCAACTTTTCTTTCATTTTTAATTTAGTCTTGCAAGTATTATCAAACTTGCACCACCTCCCCTATAGTAAATAATGTAAATTAATAGTTCAATCATATGAATCAATAGTTATAATCATGTAAAAATACGAATTACAGTATAGTACCTCCATCTATACCTCCATTTTTAACTTAGTCATGCAAGTATTATAAATCTTGCACCAACTCCCTTAATAGTACAAGAATGTGATTCAATAGTACACACATGTGAACAAATAGTTATATAAGCATGTGAATTAGTAGCAATTAAATGCTCTTTTATCCGATTAATTACCTGATTTATCAATATAATCTCCAGACATCAATTATCATCGGAATAGATGTCAATTTCCACTAACACTAATAATTCCAACACAATGGAACTATCAATTTTATCTTTAATCAACACGAACTTATTCATCATTAATATTTTAACTCACAATATTTATCAACCAGGTCGTTCCCAGGAAAGAGGGGGCTTTTCGATAAGGATTTCTCTTTATTTACGCGCAATTAGATGACCAAACCTCTCCTTGACAGAACTTCTAGACATCGTAAATATTCCAATTTAATAATATGAATAACTTTGTTGTCTCAATTATTGATTTAATAATATATCATATTATGCAGATGATATTGTGACAATAATCGAATCAATAATATGAGAGATATAATGCAACAATTACTATAGCAATAATTAAGTATAACTGACTGACTTCTTACGTAAGCATCAATAATCAATACCGTGTGCTACTATGCAACCACGCGTATTACTGTACTTTTACTACCAGGTAGTTCAACAGTTTTAATGGTAACACTTTCACCGCTATTTTTATAAAATGATAATTCTGTTATTTTCTAACTACGACAATACTTCTGTTGTGGGGTCAACCACTGATTGTGCCATTGTATGGATATTTAACGAAGATAATATTCCTATGAATATTGAACGAAGATAATATTCCTACGAATATTGAACGAAGATAATATTCTTTATGAATATTGAACGAAAATAATATTCATACGAATACGAAAAATAATATCTCTTCAGAATATGAAATAAATAAAACTCCTTACCTTAGAAGAAGACTGGATACTGGAGACACTGTGGAGAATAGTGTCCCTCCTGACCACAATTAAAAATTTTGTTTCTAAGGCATACACCTTTATGTCTTCTGCCACATATAGAACAAGGTTCAATCTTGTTATTCTTGTTATTGTTAAAATTGTTGTTATTATTACTTACCTTTTTCCCAAAGTTGTTAGAAAAAGTAGTATCCCATTTCCTCTTATTATTAAACCCACCTAAACTGGGTTCTGTCTTAGATTCCCCCCCCCCCCTTCATTTTGACTCTTTTTATCTTTGTGAATTCTAATGAGGTTTTCATTTTCACTCTCAGCTATGAAAGCTTTCTCAAGTATTTCAGGGAAAGTCTTTATTTGGAAGATATACAATTTACTACGAATCTGAGGTTTTAATCCTTCTCGATATCTCCGAGTCTTCCTAGGTTCAATATCAACTTGATGCGGAGCAAACCTGGACAGTTCGTTAAACTAGGCTGTATACTGGGATACAGTAAGTTCTCCTTTCATTAATTCTAAGAATCGTACTTCCATACGATCCTTCAGAGATTGGGAAAAATTGTTTTCAAAGAATAGTTCCTTAAATCTATCCCATGACACGACTTTAATTTTTACACAACCCCTAGTGGATTCCCACCACTAATTAGCCTCTCCTTGTTAATGTCAGGATTTTTACTGTCCCTTTTTTGTTCTTATCTTTTGGTGGTCTCATGTTAGGTGAGATTTGTTTGAATAAACAAGTTGTGAAAAGGTCCGACATGTATATATCAATGATTAGACTGTAAGAGTCGCCAATTGGTATTTTAAAATGGTTGCACCAACACAACCAAGAAAAGGTTTGCACATTGACCCAGTGATGTGACACTGCTTAATAGGTATGTGAAAATCGAGATTCGATAGGGTCCGGGGGCTTGATTATGCTGAGGGAAGGTGTTAGGCACCCCCCAACATCCGTGTTACCACGGTGACAACCACTTTTCAATTAACTTGTTATATGAATGTGTGTGCATGTGTTGGTCAATGTACAATTATTTGGAAGTAGTGTTATGAAGGGTTTGAATTTTGTATAAATGTTCAGTTTTAACAAGATGTAGTAATGTTTAGTAAAAGAGGTTTTTCAAACCCTTATGCTCAATAGTAATTGAGGCCTTTCATACTTTCATTTTATTATATGTTCGGCTTGATTGCTTTTATTTTCAAGATGCGAGGCATCTTCGAGAAAATAATATACATAGCAGTACCGAACTCCTTGTGGGCATGAGTGTAAGGCCTCGAATTTTATGAAATAAAAGTATTCAATTTTTCTTATAATTACTATTTAGTCAATGGTTAAATTGATAAAAGTTAAAGTTAAGGGTGATATATATAATTTTTTCAAAATAAGCAAGTGGTTATAAAATACTCATTATTGTCTGGGAATATTCGTTTGGTCGTGGAATATTCTTTCGCGTGAGAATATTCATACGACGGTAGCAGCCCATTTAGGGCCCCATAATGTATAATTGTAGGATGAAGAAAACAACAAAAGGGAATTTTTATAAATAACAACAGAATTGTTACTGAATTAACATCATTGGAATAATTCGATGGGTAAAGTAAAATGTAATACGCGTTGTTGCACGCGAGAATAACACCAGATTGCACAAAGATTTTTGAATTATTGATTCTTACGTAAAAAGCACTACTTAATAATTGTTACAGAGAATTATTGCTCAATATTATATTTTATTGATTCAATAATTATTTGCGTTGATATTTTATATTACCGTTGTTTCAAGAATTGTCATTACACAAAGATTTTCCATTATCTGAGCAATAATTCATATTATCTGAATAATATTATTGGATAACATTATTGGCAATGTCTAGAAAGTTCTCATCTAAGGAGAGGTTTGGTCACCTAATTGCAAGCGCCAAGAAGAGAGAGATCCTTATTGGAAAGCTCCTCTTTCTGAACCTACTGGTTGTCAATATTGTGATTATGTAATATTATTTGTGAATAATTAATTATTGATTTTTATGATGAGGAAAATATTTATTTTATGTGGACATAGATGGAGAAAATTTTTTAATGTGACAATTGTTGAAAATTAATATTTTGTCTTTTTCTCGATAAAATAATTTATTTAAATATATTATTTTAATAATATATTAACGTGATATTTTTATAATGAATGTGGGATATATGAGTATATGAGGAGGAAGAGTATTTTTGTGGTAATAAATGTTTAACACATATTTTGTGTGTTGGTGGACACAATTATTAATCAAATTTGATTATAAACACATAAAATCACCCGCTTGTGGATTCTCGTCAATTTTTGTTTGAATTTGGAAAACTTTCTTCTACAAAGTTGTAGAGAATTAAATTTCCTATAAAAACTCGTGAGATTCGAATTTTCTGATAAAAGGCTATTTATTATGAATTATTGAAGTTCTGAAGTTCTGAAATAATTGATTTTTGAAAGTTTTAATTATTTTTATTTACAAAACGTGTTTTTCATTTTGTTTTCCTCGTTTAACATGTGATAGGGGCTGAGTTCAGATGGTAAAACATGCGTATGAAGTTTTGGAAAAAATATAATAATATTTAATAAATTTTCTGCTTTGGTGTTCTAAGCATTTTCCTATAAATAGGGTGCTTAGGTTAGAATTGAAAATCACACCAGAAACTGAAGTTTTTTCTCTCTCTATATTATCGAGCGTATTCTTGTGAGTATTTTGAGTATACTTTGAGTGTTGCTATATCTGTGCAAGTTCGTTTCAAATAAGTTATTCTAATTAAATCTTGCTTTTTTGAGGTAAGGGATAGTAAGGGATTTTAAGGGTTATTATGTTTTTAGTTTCGAAATTTTTCTGAACCTTCAAAAATTCTGGAAAAATTTGAAATGATATTTTGATGAGTTTTAGAGAGTGTGTCCAAAATGGTGATTTTGGATGTATAGATTAGGAGTTATGGATTTTATAAGAAAAGACTATTTTAAAAGTAACTATTTATAACTCCTTGTGATTAATTCCAAAATTGATGAAATTTTTATTGGGAGTACATCTATATAATATCAAGATACCGTAAAATTTCAGAATTGTTGGATAAAAGTATAATTTATGATAAATATTTAAATATTCGTTGGTTTTGGCCATATGAAAAATAGTAAATGAATTTTTAAAATTTTGAGAAAAAATATATGTTCAATATGGGACTATGTTATGCTAAATCCCGAAAAAGAAATATTTTTGGAACTGATTTGGTATTTTTCATGAAAATATTCTAGTTATGAGTAAATGAATTAAATATGTTATGTGAAGTAAGAAAATTGAAAAATATGATTTTATGGCTTAAGAATCATATATGAGGTATATCTTGATTTTTGATGAGGGTTTTGGTTATTGGTGATGAAATCTTATGAGTTTGGCATTTTATGATGATTAAATGCATTAATTAGTAAAGTGTAAACAATTTAATTAAATTGTTTATAAGTTTTAGAAATGATTAAAATATTATTGTAATATTAATAATATTAGATTATGAGATTTCTAAGTGATTTATAACATTTGGATTAAGGTGTTATAAATATGGATATGAATTTTATTATGAAACTTTATCTTTTCGTATCGAGGTTACTTATGCACGATACGGTACTATTATGCATTTAATACGGGTACTTATTCACGACAAATTGGTTTCTTCTCCGACCAATTTATCGTTGATTTATGAATATTACTCTTGAAATTAAAACCATGTTTTGATTATATTGTTTTATATAACATTCTTATAACCCTAATGATAATATTTCTCTTTGACTTGAGTGTAAAGATGGGTAGATTATTGGTATGATCGTGACTATAGGTTCTCTTTGGCGATGGTGCAAAAAGTTGAATTGTTGACTGGTATGATCATGACCATTGAATTTACAATTGAATATTTTTAGCTTAAGTGCAAAGGTGAATTGATCAACATGGTTATAATTATTGTTATATAACTTCTGAAATGATTATGTATTTCTTTGATATATGAATATCTTTGGCTCGTAGTGCAAAGATGACTTGTTGATGAATATCTTAGCCTGTAGTGCAAAGATGAATTATTGATGAATATCTTTTGCTCGTAATGCAAAGATGACCTGTTGTTGAATATCTTTAGCCTGTAGTGCAAAGATGAATTATTGATGAATATCTTTGGCTCGTAATGCAAAGATGACCTGTTGTTGAATATCTTTAGCCTGTAGTGTAAAGATGAACTGTTGATGAATATCTTTGGCCCGTGGTGCAAAGATGAATTTATTAGTATGATTATGAACAGGAACTGTGATTTGGTATAACCATGATATTTGATGTTTCAGGTAAAGACAAGTGATGAAAATTATCTTCGTCCTGGATGAGAAGAAGAATTTAGAATCACAATTATGATTATAAGTTATTCATATGATTATGGAAAGGAACTATTGATTGATGTTACAGGGATAAAACATTGTTGGTGGACTTTTAACGTGGAGAAGACAATAGACTTTATAGTCTATTTGACTCTTTTAATGGATTGCTCGTTCCGCTGCAACTATGGTTGAAAAGTTTTATCATCTACCATATGTTCTAAATCTCTGATTTATTATTGATGAAGACTATTGATAATTTATGTATCTTTAGTTATAATATTCTTTACTGAGCTAGTTGTGCTCACCCTTTTGTTTCACAATTCCTTTCAGGTAATAAAAGTGTAGCTGGGTTGAGCGAGGATAACAAGGGAATAGAACGGTGGTCTATAGTTGTTGAGGTTCTCCCTAAAGAGTATGGAAATAATTTTATTGAGGACTTTAGTGTGTTGTATTTTATACATCATTTAATAGTTATTTTTGGTGAATTAAATAGGGTGAGGCGAACCCAACTTTGGAAGGGTGTTTTGTCACTATCATACAAGATGTCTAATGACATACAAACTCGTGTTATCATAAGACATGGTTGTGATCATCCACTTGCTGAGTATATTTACAACCACTACCTATATAATCTTGGTGTTTGTTTAGAGTATAATACCCAATTAGAGACAGTGGAGATAATGATATGTCAAGAGAAGACTCACCATTGGGAAGAATATGATAGTAATCTTCTCGTTTTTCTTTGGGGTCTATTGGGTCAACCAAGGATAATTCTGTGGCCATATGATATCTACCATAACCTAAAAGCATGGCCTCCCATGTACGAAGGTTTCCTTGAGCACTTCCCAAAGATTCTAATTTCTAAAATAGTTTTTGACTATACCTTTATGTAAGGTGTCATTGTGACGTACTACATGCTTGGTATATATTTGTATCCAAACTCACAAAGATATGTGTTGTTGTATTTTGCACGACAATTGTTGTAATAAAGTTGTAGTTGTTTTTCATTACCATATATTTGGCAACTCGTAATAGGTTGGATGGAATGGACCTATTTTGGGGGCGTTACATTTGGTTTCAGAGCTTAGGGATATGATCTCTCCCATGAGATCGGGATTAGAACTAGGAGGGAGAGATGAGTTAATCCGTCGCTAGTGTGTCCTACCTAAGCTTATTTGTTGGTCACCATAATATCGGGATATTATGTGATATGTTAATTTGTTAAATTAACCCTTGTTTTGAAGTCGTATTCTAGAATGATATCCAAAATACGGGAGATGAGCAATGGAGAAATCATGATGATGGGGGAGATAGAATCAAAATGAAAGCAAGATATTCTCAACTCTTTGAAATACCAGTGCACGTAAATTTCTGGGGACAAAATTTCATAAGGAGGGAGATTGTAAGGCCCTCGAATTTTATGAAATAAAAGTATTCAATTTTTGTTATAATTACTATTCAAGTAAATGGTTAAATTGATAAAAGTTAAAGTTAAGGGTGATATATATAATTTTTTCAAAATAAGCAAGTGGTTATAAAATACTCATTATTGTTTGGAGAATATTCGTTTGGTCGTGGAATATTCTTTTCTGTTGGGAATATTATTAAATGATCAGTAGCAGACCATTTAGGGCCCCATAATGTAAATAAGCATGCGGATAAAGAAAATGACAAAAGGAATTTTATAAATAATAACAGTAATTATTACTGAGTAACATCATTGGAAATACCCGGTGGGTAAAGTAAAGTAATACGCTGGCGTTGTTGCAGAGAACACGGTATTGCACAAATATTTTTGAATTATTGATTCTTATGTAAGAAAGCACTACTCATTAATTGTTACGATGAATTACCGCTCAATATTATATTTTATTGATTCAATAATTCTTTGCGTTGATATTTTATATTACTTGTTGTTTCAAGAATTGTCATTACACAAATATTTTCCATTATCGGAGCAATAATTCATATTATCCGAATAATATTATTGGATAACATTATTGGCAATGTCTAGAAAGTTCTGTCTAAGGAGAGGTTTGGTCACCTAATTGCGCGCGCCTGAAGAGAGAGATCCTTATTGAAAGCCCCTCTTTCCTGGGAACTGCCTGGTTGTCAATATTGTGATTATGTAATATTATTTGTGAATAATTAATTATTGATTTTTATGATGAGGAAAATATTTATTTTATGTGGACATAGATGGAGAAAATTTTTAATGTGACAATTGTTGAAAATTAATATTTTGTCTTTTTCTGATAAAATAATTTATTTAAATATATTATTTTAATAATATATTAACTAAGTGATATTTTTTATAAAGAATGTGGGATATATGAGTATATGAGGAGGAAGAGTATTTTTGTGGTAATAAATGTTTAACACATATTTTGTGTGTGTAGGACACAATTATTGATCAAATTTGATTATAAACAGAAAATCACCCGTTTGTGGATTACGGTCAATTTTGTTTGGAATTTGGAAAATCTTTCTTACGCAAAGTTGTAGAGAATTGAATTTCCTATAAATACTCATGAGATTCAAATTTTCTGATAAAAGGCTATTTATTATGAATTATTGAAGTTCAAGTTCAAATAATTGATTTTTGAAAGTTTTAATTATTTTTATTTACAAAAACGTGTTTTCATTTTGTTTTCCTCATTTAACATGTGATAGGGGCTGAGTTCAGATGGTAAAACATGCGTGAAGTTTTGAAAAAATATAATAATATTTAATAAATTTTCGCTTTGGTGTTCTAAGCATTTCCTATAAATAGGTGCTGCTTAGGTTAGAATTGAAAATCACACTAAAACTCAAGTTTTCTCTCTATATTATCGAGCATATTCTTGTGAGTATTTTGAGTATAATTTGAGTGTTGCTATACTACGGTGCAAGTTCGTTCAAATTTATTCTAATTAAAAGTACCGCTTTTTTTGAGGTAAGGGATAGTAAGAGATTTTAAGGGTTATTATGTTTTTAGTTTCAAAATTTTTCTGAATCTTCAAAATTCTCGAAAATTTGAAATGATATTTTGATGAGTTTTGTAGAGTTTGTCCAAAAATGGCGATTTGTGGATGTATAGATTAGGAGTTATGGATTTTATAAGAAAAGACTATTTTAAAAGTAACTATTTATAACTCCTTGTGATTAACTCCAAAATTGATGAAATTTTTATTGGGAGTACATCTATATAATATCAGTATACCGTGTAAATTTCAGAATTTTGGATAAAAGTATAATTTATGATAAATGTTTAAATATTTGGTGGTTTTGGCCATATGAAAAATAGTAAATGAATTTTTAAAATTTTGAGAAAAATATATGGTCAATATGGGACTATGTTATGCTAAATCCCAGAAAAAGAAATATTTTTGGAACTGATTTGGTATTTTTCATGAAAATATTCTAGTTATGAGTAAATGAATTAAATATGTTATGTGAAGTAAGAAAATTGGAAAATATGATTTTATGGCTTGAGAATCATATATATGAGGTATATGCGCAGATTTTTGATGAGGGTTTTGGTTATTGGTGATGAAATCTTATGAGTTTGGCATTTTATGATGATTAAATGCATTAATTAGTAAAGTGTAAATAATTTAATTAAATTGTTTATAAGTTTTAGAAATGATTAAAATATTATTGTAATATTAATAATATTAGATTATGAGATTTCTAAGTGATTTATAACATTTGGATTAAGGTGTTATAAATATGGATATGAATTTTATTATAAAACTTTATCTTTTCGTAATCGAGGTTACTTACGCACGTATATGGTACTATGTATTTAATACGGGTACTATTCACGACAAATTGGTTTCTTCTCTGACCAAATTATCGTTGATTTATGAATCTTACTCTTGAAATTAAAACCATGTTTTGATTATATTGTTTTTATATAACATTCTTATAACCCTAATGATAATATTTCTCTTTGACTTGAGTGTAAAGATGGGTAGATTATTGGTATGATCGTGACTATAGGTTCTCTTTTTGGCGATGGTGCAAAAGTTGAATTGTTGATTTGGTATGATCATGACCATTGAATTTACAATTGAATATTTTTAGCTTAAGTGAAAAGGTGAATTGATCAACATGGTTATAATTATTGTTATATAACTTCTGAAATGATTATGTATTTCTTTGATATATGAATATCTTTGGCTCAGTGCAAAGATGACTTGTTGATGAATATCTTAGCACAGTAGTGCAAAGACGAATTATTGATGAATATCTTTTGCTCGTAATGCAAAGATGACTTTGTTGTTGAATATCTTTGCTCAGAGTACAAAGATGAATTATTGATGAATATCTTTGGCTCGTAATGCAAAGATGACTTTGTTGAATATCTTTAGCTTTGTAGTGTAAAGATGAATCTGTTGATGAATATCTTTGGCTCGTGGTGCAAAGATGAATTTATTAGTATGATTATGAACAGGAACTGTGATTTGGTATAACCATGATACTTGATGTTTCAGGTAAAGACAGGTGATGAAAATTATCTTCGTCCTAGATGAGAAGAAGAATTTAGAATCACAATTATGATTATGAGTTATTCATATGATTGTGGAAAGGAACTGTTGATTGATGTTACAGGGATAAAACATTGTTGGTGGACTTTTAACGTGGAGAAGATAATAGACTTTATAGTCTATTTGACACTTTTAATGGATTGCTCGTTCCGCTGCAACTATGGTTGAAAAGTTTTATCATCTACCATATGTTCTAAATCTCTGATTTATTATTGATGAAGACTATTGATAATTTATGTATCTTTAGTTATAATATTCTTTACTGAGATAGTTGTGCTCACCCTTTTGTTTCACAATTCCTTTCGTGTAATAAAAGTGTAAATTTGGGTTGGCGGGGATAACAAGGAATAGAATCGGTGATTCTATAGTTGTTGAGGTTCTCCTAAAAGAGTATAGAAATAATTTTATTGAGGACTTTAGTGTGTTGTATTTTATACATCATTTAATAGTTATTTTTGGTGAATTAAATAGGGTGAGGCGAACCCAACTTTGGAAGGGTGTTTTGTCACTATCATACAAGATGTCTAATGACATACAAACTCGTGTTATCATAAGACATGGTTGTGCTCATCCACTTGCTGAGTATATTTACAAGCACTACCTATATAATCTTGGTGTTTGTTTGGAGTATAATACCCAATTAGAGACAAAGGAGATAATGATATGTCAAGAGAAGACTCACCATTGGGAAGAATATGATAGTAATCTTCTCGTTTTTCTTTGGGGGTCTATTAGGTCAACCAAGGATAATTACGTGGCCATATGATATCTACCATAACCTAAAAGCATGGCCTCCCATGTACGAAAGGTTTCTTGAGCACTTCCCAAAGATTCTAATTTCTAAAACAGTTTTTGACTATACCTTTATGTAAGGTGTCATTGTGACGTACTTCTGATTGGTATATATTTGTATCCAAACTCACAAAGATATGTGTTGTTGTATTTTGCACGACAATTGTTGTAATAAAGTTGTAGTTGTTTTTCGTACCATATATTTGGCGACTCAGAATAGGTTGGATGGAATGGACCTATTTTGGGGGCGTTACAATGAGAGTCATCTAAGGAAATTCAAACACCGTGAATAATTTACAAGCTGGTTACAACTCAAAATGTCCATCACGGGAACCGAATTTAGATTCAGGAGACTGAATCTGTGATCACATGATTCCTAGGCTCACATGAAGTAGCAATATATATGAAATCTGTAAGCAGTTTTATATATAAAAGCTATAAATATATATATATACAAACGATCGACCACCACGAAGTAAACTTCATGGGGGATTAGAAATGTAAATATATAAAGGCGGTAAATATATATATATATATATATATATATATATATATATATATATATATATATATATATATATATATATCATCAACTCGCTACGTAAGCATCTCCATGGGGGATTGAAAATGTAAATAAAGCAGTAAAGACGATCAACCGCCATGAAGTAAACTCCAGGCGAGAGTAAATGTAAAGAAAGCAGTAAAAGGCTACAAAGTAAACTTCAGGCCTGCCAGAAATGTAAATATATATATATATATATATATATATAGAGAGAGAGAGAGAGAGAACCAGGATCCTATCAGGGATCCTGGATTTTAGTAAAAAAGATTAATTTTTTTTTAAAAAAAAAACTAAAAAAAAAATTTAATATTTTATGTAACTGAAATTTTTCCATAATACAATATTTTGGGAGTGATTTGGATACCTATACCAAAAAAATATATGTACAGTCTACACAGACTGTACAAACCTATTTTGTTATACGTATCCAAAACACTGTATTATAAAAAAATTCCAGTTCCATAAAATATTAAACTTTTTTTTTCTAGTTGTTTTTAAAAAAAAATGCAAAAAAAAAAAAGGTCCGCATTTTAACAAAATGCGGGAGTCCGGATAGGATCTGCTCCCCATATATATATATATATATATATATATAAGTATTTATATATATATAAGTAGTAAACGATATATATATAAGCAATAAATGCTCCGGATGTAAATCAAGGCTCACCGAACAGAGTTCGATAACAGTTTATATATAAATATATATATAAAAGTAATAGACGCTCCGGACGTGAGTCCAGGCTCAATTAAGGCATAACTCGATAATGTTAGTACAAATATATATATATATATATATATATATATATATATATATAAGTATATATATATAAAAGAAATAAAAAGCCACGGACCAAAGTCCAGGCATACGCACACAACGCGACTCTCAACTTGAATAACTGTGTGTGCAAAAAGTGGAGAAAGGCTTTAAGAAATGTAAGAAGTCTTAAAGTGGGTTGCCAAAAAGGCTTCAAATGGCTTTAATTGAATGAACACTCGGTTTCCACCAGTTAAATATAGCAAAGTATAAGCTCACAAGCGTTTAAAATGAGAAAACACTCAGTTTATAGTGTGTACAAAGCAAAATGGACAGGGCTTCCTTGCCATTTCTCTATGCAAAATGGCCATCCCAAGCCCTTTATGTATAGAGGGGGGGAGCCGCAGGTACACCTGCGGCTTCCTGGGGTGTCCCGGGCTCCGCGGGTCCAACAATCTCGAAGTACGTGCATGTATGCAATGCGATGTCCACTCAAACTTTAAGAACTTCAATCCGGGCATCCGATTGAGGTATAAAAGACTTTTTTCAAAGTGTTGTTGTCGAGAGCTACACAAATGACATGGGATTAGAGGTTGTACAAAGTCAAAAAGATGGGACCATGCACGGGTCTTTAGGTCTTCAAATTCTATCCGGTGTGCTGTCTTGTATAGTAGTAACTCAGGATTGGAGCTCTAGTTCTTGTAGGACACTTTTGTATGTAATGTATGTTGAAGGATAGCTGAGATAGCATAATATGGGATCGAGGTAGCAAAATGATGATTTTGCCCCTCACCAGGGTTATCTTCTATTTGGGCTGATGTAGCAGTCGTTGCTCAGGGTTATCTCTGAGATTGGGCTACTGTAAGTTCTGAAGGTCCTCAAAGTTGTCTTTGAGGTGTGCCTGACCTCTCGGGATTGTCTTTGGGGTTGGAACAGATTGCCTCGGGGTTATCTCCGAGGTTAAAGTTGACTGCAAAGGGTTAAAATAAGCATTTTTAGGGTTATCTCCGGAACTGTAATTGCACTCCTTGGGGTTGTCTCCAAGGTTGAAAGTGGAACTCTTGGGGTTGTCTCCGGGATTGAGTATCTCGATGTTATCTCCGAGATGAAAAACTAAGGATTCCGGGTTATCTCCAAAACTGGAAATGCATTCCTCGGGGTTGTCTCCTAGGTTAAAACTGAAACTCCTGGGGTTTTCTCTAGGACTGGAACTAGGTATTTCGGGGTTGTCTCTGAGATGGTAAGACTGATAATTCCAAGGTTGTCTCCGGAATTGAAACTACTTTATCCTCCAAGGTTATCTTTGAAAAACGATTTTACCCTCCTACAATATTAGTAACAGGAATGCAAAATTTTGAGTGTCTACAAATGCCCCTCTTTATCATATTGATGTAATGAAATGGCATGGATATGATAAAGAATACTAGACACTTGAAATGTGAAAAGATAATTATGATATATGTGGTTTGTTGGACTGTTTTCCAACGGGATGTGATGACTGTTCCCACGGCTTCTGATGGGGATTAGAGTTATCACTGATGACTTTGATGAACTGCTTAGATGTGTGATCCAAAGCTTCTAGGATGTTGACGTTGGGATTATCACCAAAGTCCTTAATCCTTAGTGCAGATTTCCCACTAACGATGTACCTTTCATGTACGAGAGACTTGTGTGGATGTGTTTTGTATAAGGAGAACTTGTATAACATATTCCATCATCGTTCCTCCCCGATGAGGATGGTCTTCCCTAGTTTGTATCGCCAATTCTTTCCACTGCTCTGTCGGAGTTACTGCCAACAGTTTGCATTGTCAGGGCTGCCCGACCCTTGCTGAAATGTACATCAACGGATGAGCTCTCTGCGGAGGATAATGTCAAGGCTGCTTGACCGTCGTTGACGTGTGCATCAATAGATGAGATCATCGGATGCTTCGTTGGATTTACTTGCCAATGGCTGAATGTCATCAAGGTTGCTTGACCTTCGTTGATGTGTACATCAACGAATGAACTTGTACGAAGTTTCAACTAGGGGAAATGTTTTGGAGTTATAACACCGAACTGATGGCTTCGGACCTTCGCGAGGTATTATCGAGTGTAGTTTGTAACATCTGTGATCATCGGTATAGTAAACCCTATGTCTTGGAGAATACCAATGAGTGATATATAGACCCGCAGTTTGGTCTCTGAAAACCAGGATTTCAGGTTTTTTCGCTCAATCGCGTAGCATCTTTTTCCTAATTTGAATTTTTAAGCTTGTGAGACCTCCTTTGAAACTCAAATTAAATTGAGCTAGAGGGGTGGGCCCCACCCAAAGGAGCAGTAGGTACACTTGTGGCAGCCACAGGTACACATGCGGCCAAACATGGGTGGCCTTAAGTGGCATGTTGCTTTCATAATTCATTTTTAAGTTATGCCACATAGAGAATTTGAGAGCTCTTCTTCAGATCTGCTGAGTTCGGGCATCTTTCTACAAATTCTACCACCGTACAAGTGTTTTACACTGTCCTAGTAACGTATATATGTCTTCTTTTCCAGTTTTTATCGGTTGGAAAATGAGTTATCACATGAAATGCTTTTAAACACATAGTAATGAATATGCATGCTCATATGACTTGATAAAAAATATTTAACATACTAAATGTTAGTATTTAACCATGTTGAACATAATGATTTCAAAAAAATTGACTTTTAAAATAGTCAAATTGACACCTTTTTAATGTTATTTCTTATCCTATTTGAGGATAAATGAGCAAAGGTGGTAAAGCAAAGTAATCCTGGTAATTAGGCTACCCTTACGGATTATAACTTTGGTAGTGTAATGCATATAGGATGTTTATGACTGTGGGTAGGTGAGCTACTGAATGGCCACCTAGTCATGCCTGTGTGCATGTGGATAGTCCTGTTTACAAAGGAGACTATGGCAAAAAAAATTCAAAATGTAGGCATTCGATAAACATGCATTTTTAACTCTACTGTAGGCGTATGTTAAAGTAATGCATGCATGCATAGAGTCATAAAATACATTTGAAAAAGTTATAGGTTAGAATTTACCACACCCTTTTTGAGGTGATTTGGAGACTTGTGTCCAGATATATATGGATTCAGATCAGCCGAGTAGTTCCCGCAGGACCACTTCAGGGGTGCGAAGGAAAGCTTATGATGTGCCTCAACCCCGTTCAGTTAGACAACCTTGTCATCTGGCGAAGGCAGTGATACATCCTATCTGGGCTGAGGTACCAGATTTTGAGGACGAGGAGGAGGATGTACTGGTTGCGAACCCTTCTCCTGCTGCTCATGTTCCTCATAGGGATTTTTTAGGCATTCAGGTGACGATCCCAGAGCTTCTGCGTGATTTAAGTCGACACCCCTCAATTTACTTGAATACAAAGGAGGTAAAAAGCTAGATTTGATCATTCTATTTCCTATTGATGAGGAGCAAGGATTCTGATGTTGATCTGCTTTTGTGATGTAGGTTCCCAGCTTTATGCAACCTCGAGGGAACTGGTTCAGCATTCACTCTACATATCAGGCTTTGCATCCCAATTATCGAGAGATTGTGCATGGCTAGGGCTTTGAGGTGTTCTTTCCAACCTCCCCCGTTGTTGTCCCTGGGGTTATCTCAGGGAATTGTTTGAGCGCTGGTTTCACCAGACTCAGTCTCTCAATTTGTTAGATTGTGAGGTGATGATGATGTCAATGGATTGGCGGTTTATCACTGGTATGGAGTTTGGAGGGGCGCCAGTGCCTTGTACGACGGATATTACCTCGACTGCTGTAAGATCCTTGCTAGGAGTTCCGGTTGAGGAGCTCAAGGGCAGGACAGTTCGTACAGGTCCTTTGAGCGTAGATTCTATGAGTGGGCTGTTGAGTGACCCATACCCGATGATGTGAGAGTCAAGGATCGCATTCTTCGGTGATTGTTTCTGATAATTAGTAGGGGCTACTTCATAGCAGATAACTCTTCTACAGTGTCATTTGCTTTGGTGAGTGCCACACGAGATGTGGACCGTATTGGAGATTATGATTGGGGTTCCTATACCTTTGCTTATTTCCTAAGGGGCATGTGCATGCGTTCGCAGGGCCTGACGAAGGCTTGGCTAGGATTTTACCTATTTCTGCTGGAGAGTATTTCTCTTTTGATTTCCCATGTACATGTTAAGAGTGTTGACTGAAAGAAGATGATTGCCTTTGTGTTGGCAGTTCTGGGCCTATGAGAGGCTCCCATGATTACGTCCTGTGAGTGTGTTAGGTTTAGATACTGGTGGAGGTTCCTGTAGCTGAGGGTTTCACCCATTTTTATCTATAGTTGGAGTTGTTAACAGCTGATGCTATCACTTGGATTCCCTATTCTGGGGAACATTTGACCATTGGGTTTGAGGATGGGTACCCGACTGGTATTGAGTACGTGATATCCACCCGTAGGATTCCTCTCTTCACAAAGGGAGGATGGGAGCTCTATTTGGGAGAGCATGCTATTAGAAAAACTACATGGGAGATTCATGTACCGATCTTGTCTCCTGCTAGGCATTATTGACATATATCGCAGTCGCCCGTCATTGATATCCCATTGATATCATAGGGTCCATATACTCATGAGATGTTCCATCGCTGGTGGTCCCCTCGTACCATCAGAGCCCAAACTTGTGCCACTCAGTTTATGGGGGATATGGTTCCTGGATCCGTGATGATGACAGATTGGATGGCCTGTGTTCGAGATCTAACTCATTTGACATAGATTGACAGTTTGACCCGACAGTTGGACCGGGAACATTTTTTTATCCGGCACTTGGGCAGAGATCCTTCAGAGGTAGATACTTTTGATCCTTCCAGCTCTGGGACTGGCCCTTCAGATGACCCATATGGTTTTGCCAGTGAAGATCCTCCATTATATAAGCCTGAGATCCATCTTGACGGAGATCTAGTGACCTAGAAGGAGTTACATCAGGTGGACAGGATTGATGATGTAGACATTGACTCCATTGTCTTCTTCTGATATGTATTCTCGCTATATCTTTTGATAGGCCTTTGTTAGATACTGGGTGGCTGTGCCCCATTCTAGCTTTATCTTTTGATAGGCCTCTTTTAGTCGTTGGGCGTATGTGCCCCATTTCCCTGTATTTTTGGTTGTACAGAGATGATGTATTAGAGGATGATGTACTTAGGAATGTATGTACTATTTTTCGTTCCCTATATCATATTGCCATCTATTATTTATCATGATGTATTATGTTATGCATATGTATGTCCAGAGATATTCAACATTGACCCCTGAATGGTCTTATGATACGGCCTACACAGATGTCTTCTTTGATAGTTAGCCGCATTGATAACACCCCACCAGTATTGGTAGCCTCTCGTGTGAGACCCCAGATTTTATCAATAAAGATTTAAATTTTGTCAAAATAATTTTTTAATAATATTATGGTGTGAATTTGAGATAATATTATAGTTGTGGGTAGTATTTATAAATTTTACAAAGTATGCAAGTGGTTATATTATATTCGATTGGTCGGGGAATATTAGGTTTAGCGGGGAATATTAAATACAACGGCTCAATCATTGGTGGACCCACAATGTAATTATTGTCGGATTGAAAACGACAAAAATATTTTATTGAAATAACGGCGGAAGTTTTACTGGTAGTTCTTGTTGAACTACTTTCGGTAGTAAAAGTACGATAATAAGTGTGGTTGCATAGTAGCTGCCACGGTATTAATTATTGATGCTTATGTGAGAAGTTACTCGGTTTGATTCCATTATTGTCGATTAATAATATGAATTATTATAGCGATAATGACGTTTTGTTTTATTCATTATTATTAACGTAATAAAAAGCGAAACATCTTTTATATAAAATAGAATACTTTATTAAAGTTATTCTATA
Organism: Panax quinquefolius; assembly: GCA_020205615.1. Classification (NCBI taxonomy): domain Eukaryota; kingdom Viridiplantae; phylum Streptophyta; class Magnoliopsida; order Apiales; family Araliaceae; genus Panax; species Panax quinquefolius. The sequence goes on along the minus strand of JAINUW010000459.1, from coordinate 107,801 downwards.
AATAGAATATATTATATTTTATTATGCATAGTGTTGCATAGTGTTTTTACATAGTGTTTTGCATAGTATTGCATAGTGTTTGCATAGTAAAATGTTTTTATATAAATAGAATATATTATATTTTATTTAAAAGATTTTTCTTTAAATATGGACCGTCGATTAAAGTAAATCAATACAGACCGTTCATGGATTAGTTCTTATGCATTCCATTTTCCTATAAATAGAAGCTCATTCCTTCATTATTTTCTTACGAATTCATTGAAACTACAGAGAGAAAATTATAGAGAGAAGCTATAGAGAAAATTATAGAAAGAAGAAGAGTATTACGCTACTTCACTACTTCTATATTAGGTTCTTTTTTACGGTGAGGGTTGTTATTCTTTCTTCTTGAAGAGAACTTACATTATTCCATTCACTATTATTACATTGGAATAACTTTTGTAAAAGTGGCATACCCTATATACATAACTTTTGTATCATGGCATACCTATATACTTGGTGAAATCCTTATGTTATTCCATTGCTTATTATTACATTGGAATAACTTTTTTGTATCTGTGATTTACCTATACTTGGTGATATTCTTACATTGGAACATCCATGCATGTGTTGTTTTTACAGGACACAGTTAAGATTTTATTATTACATTGGAACATCACATGCGTGTGTTTTACAGGACTGGTTCCGTCTTTATCATTCTGTTGGAATATCCTATCATGTGTTTTACACCGGATCAGTTCCATCTTTATTATTACATTGGAACATCCAGCTTGGTGTAATTTCACGACTTTGGTTCCGTTATTATTATTACTGTTGGAATAACTTTTATCTGTCTGAGAATCTGCATGCATGGTGATTTCTTTTGTTATTCCATTCTTTATTATACCCGGTTGGTTAAAACTTTGACTTCTATACTCCATGAAATTAGTAGAATATCCTTGATATTTGCGTTTCATCGATATCTTTCATGAAAATATTCTTCCGATCATTATTGAATTTTACTCTACTGAAACGATGATCATGTTGACAATTTGGGCGTTAATAATTCATGGATTAAATAATTCTTGAACTTGTTTTATTGAATTACTATGTCATTGTCATCATCCTCATGTTATATTATGTTATCTTTGGCTTACGTGCATAGATGAACTTAGTATGATTATGACGAGGATCATTCGGTATAATCATGACTTGATATAAATGATGTGACAAAAGTCCTCGATGGCTTTATAATGCGATGATGGATAGTTTTTGGTATGATTATGACCGGGGGTGATTCGGTATAGTCATGACCATTGATAATTTGATGAAAATCCTTGGCCAGTGAATGCGAGGATGATTAGATGTGGTGGTTTATTATTAAAATTTGAGTCTCGTGATAAAAATTGATGAAAACCTTTTAAAACCTAAAAGATAGTAGACTTTATTCTCTACTTGACTCTTTTAATGGATTGCTTATTCATTGCAGTTAAAGCGTTTGTCTATTGTATTTTATCGGTTTAACATTTGTTGAAGGCTAATGATAATTTATTACGCATTATCTTAGTCATAATATTTCTTCTTGGGCTAGTTGAGCTCACCCTTTCTTTCCTTTATTCTCTTGAGAAATGAGAACATAGGCGAGACGAGTCGGGGAGCGGAGTAATGGTCCGGAGGATAGCATTAGTAGTCCTCACTATTACGTGAAATAGTGTGATAATAGTTGTAATGAGGACTCCTTTTGAGTTTGTATAATATCTAGTAGACAATATTTGTATTCAAACTCACGATTTTATGTCGTATTGTACCACGGCGATTATATTAGTAAGTTGTATTTGAATTTATGTACCATGTAAGTGGCGACCCAAGATGGGTGGCGTATACCTAATTTTGGGGCGTCACGGTTGGTATCGAGCTTAGGGATATGATCCTGGCTAAGATGTGAGAATAGTACTAGGAGGGAGAGATTCAGAAATTCCTTCGCTAGTATGACCTACCTAAGTTTATTTGGTATTTGATTGGTCGATTAGAGTATAGTGATAATATGTTGCATGTTAATTAACCCTTGTTTTGTGGCGGTGTTTGTATTTAGATGTTGTGAATAGGGCTCGGTTATTGGAAGTAGCGATAATGAGTTAGCTCAACCAAAAGGTAACGACCAACAACACGATAATAATCATCTGCGTGATAGCGACCATCGAACAACGATGACCATCGTGGGAGAAATTATCATGCCAAGAATGGTAACCACTTGGTTGGTAATCATGGCGAAGATAATAGAAGTGGAAATTTCAAGAAGAAAGGTCATTTAGCTCGATTTTGTCGTGCACCAAAGTCAAGTCCAAATTTGGGGACGGTGGCACCAAAGGCGGATCTGGATAAAACAAAAGTCGGTGGTTTCATGAAGAGCGTTTTTCATGACTTCTTAAAAAGCAAGTGACTCGAGCGAAGTTAGCAGGTTAGTTAATTATAAATTCTTGCGAAGTCTATACCTTATAAGATCTGGGGTTCTACCCATTATTTTATCTCGCTTGCTTGCGTTCAACGTTTAAATTTGATTACGAAGAAGTTAAACTTTGACTTATTGGTTGAAACTTCGTTAGTAGGAACCTTCGTTACCTCCACTATTTATTAATCTTGTTGTTTCAAATAAACACTTTCACGTTACCTGTCGATATTATCTCTTTGAAAATACTTGCCTTTGATGTGATTTTAGGAATCAATTGGTTAACTACTCATTATTCTTTTTGTAAGGTTGTTAGCTTTCATATTCCTAACCAACCTGTTATACGAATTCAAAGCAACCAAACCACTAAAGTCAATCATTGTCATATCAAGCCATAAGTAAAGAGCCCCGATCCTTTCGTTGTTGACTTCCTTGTGTGGAATGCAAAGCGGACTTTACAGTAGGCGACATCGTGAATGAAGATGGCAAGTTTATTGGTATCATTGTGAGGTGCTATCTAGGTTAAGGGATAGAAGTCACAGATTGGTATCAATGTGACGTACTATCCAAGTCTTGGATGAGAGTCACGCGATTTTGAATGATATTTCTATTATTAATAAATTTCTGACGTATTCTTGAAGACTTCTTAGCCTACTTAGGCGTGAAATCGAATTTTGTATTGACCCGATGTCAAAACCCATTTCTTAAACCCTCAAATATTTCTTCAACTAAAAGGATGCATTTTACGTGGATTATGATGAAAGTCATAATAAAAGCATTGGACTAATGAAAATCATGGGTATCGTGGTATTAGTAAGTGTTATAATGAGTTATGTTGGTTAGGTATGTGAAAACATGAAAGTTTCTTTGAAATCACAAAGAGTTGAAAATCAGATTTTGGTGAAAAGCGTAACATGAAATTCAATTGACCATATCTCCTATTATATTTTGAATTTTTGAATGTGGTCAAATCCTAGAGTTAGATCTATGAGTTACCTAACTAATCCAAGTGGAATTACTGGAAAAGGTGTTGTAGATTTTTGTGTGGACTGATTTTTTAGCAAAGGAGGCCAAAGCTGTAAATTTCGAAAATGCTACTGCCCAGAAACTTTAAGGGGCTGTTTCGGCCACTTAAATTATGAGAAAAAATTCTGGCCTTTTGGGACATGAAGGTATATGGTATAAAGTATCTCCTGTCCAAAAATGAGCTCATTAAACTTAAAATGAGCAAGTTATGACTATTTCAATATTTAGGTTTTTCCGATTTATGAAAAACTATAACCGGAGTTCTATAACTCCGATGACCATGAAATTTAAACTAGAAGCTCACGTTAACATGTGTAAGGTCCTGCCAAGATTTGGGAATTTTGGAGTTAAACTTGAGGTAGCTAATTTCTTAAGGAATTAATTAGAAATTGATTTTTAAAAATAGTAAATGAATTTTAAAAATTCCGAGAAAATATATTTTTCATTATGGGACTATATTATGCTAAATCCCAGAAAAGAAATATTTTGGGACTGATTTGGTATTTTCATGAAAATAGTTTAGTTATGAACATATGAGTTAAATATGTTATGTGAAGTAACAAAGTTGAAAATAGGATTTTATGGCTAGAAAATCCTATATAGAATATATATGCATATTTTTTTTGATGAGGATTTGATAATTGGTGATGATATTTTATGAGTATGGCATTTTGAATGATGAAATGCATTATATGGTAAAAGCGTAAACAATTGAGATAAATTGTTTATAAATTTAAAGTGATTAAAATATTGGTATAATATTAATGATATTAGATTATGAGATTATTAAGTGATTGATAACATGGGGATATTCTTGAATCTGGATAAATTATATTATAAATGTTTAATATTTATCCTTTATCTTATTTGATTGATTCTTTATATCATTATCCTCATGTTTATATTTTTTTAAAGTCATCTACGTGGCACATAGAGCATAGATGGACTTGGTATGATTATAACCGAGGATTGTTCGGTATAATCATAACCAGTAATTGAAAACACAATTATCTTTGGTAGTAGTGCATGGATAATTTGTGGTCGTGATACTAATGAATATCCTTGCTTTGTAGTGCGGGGATGATTCGACGATGTGGATTAATTATTGAAATTGAGTCTCGAAGAATGAAATATTAATTCATGGATGTGTTCAAAGTCATCTGTGGCTTACGTGCATAGATGGACTTGGTATGATTATGACCGAGGATCATTCGGTATAATCATAGCTTAGTAATTGAAAACACAATTATCTTTAAGCCGTAGTGCATGGATAATTTGTGGTCGTGATCTAATGAATATCCTTGGCACATAGTGCGGGGATGATTCGATGATGTGGATTAATTATTGAAATGAGTCTCGTGAATGAAATATTAATTCATGGATGTGTTCAAAGTCATCTACGTGGCTTACGTGCATAGATGGACTTGGTATGATTATGACCGAGGATCATTCGGTATAATCATAATTAGTAATTGAAAACACAATTATCTTTAAGCTAGTAGTAGTGCATGGATAATTTGTGGTCGTGATACTAATGAATACCACGATTATCTTTGGTAGTAGTGCATGGATAATTTGTGGTCGTGATACTAATGAATATCCTTGGCACGTAGTGCGGGGATGATTCGATGATATGGATTAATTATTGAAATGAGTCTCAAAGAATGAAATATTAATTCATTGATGTGGTAAAAGTCATCTTTGGTAGTAGTGCATTGATAGACTTGGTATGATTATGACCACGGATTATTCGGTATAATCATGGTAGTAATTGAAAACACGAATATCCTTAGCCATGAGTGCATGGATAATTCATGGTTGTGATACTATTAAAAATTTGAGTCTCAGCATTATTGGTTTTACAGTTGTATATCTTTGGCCTGTAGTGCAAAGATGAATTGTTAATGAATATTTTTGGCCGGATTGCAAAAATGAATTTAATGTTTTCAATGATAAAGGTATTCAAGGTATTCTCATCTCTTTATCATACCAGGTACGTACCCTAATTTCGAGGAAAATTTCATAAGGAGGGAGATTGTGAGACCCCAGTTTTTTATCAATAAAGATTTAAATTTTGTCAAAATAATTTTTTAATAATATTATGGTGTGAATTTGAGATAATATTATAGTTGTGGGTAGTATTTATAAATTTTACAAAGTATGCAAGTGGTTATATTATATTCGATTGGTCGGGGAATATTCGGTTTAGCGGGGAATATTAAATACAACTACTCAATCATTGGTGGACCTACAATGTAATTATTTTCGGATTGAAAAGCGACAAAAATATTTTATTGAAATAACGGCGGAAGTTTTACTGGTAGTTCTTGTTGAACTACTTTCGGTAGTAAAAATACGATAATAAGTGTGGTTGCATAGTAGCACACCGGTATTAATTATTGATGCTTATGTGAGAAGTTACTCGGTTTGATTCCATTATTGTCGATTAATAATATGAATTATTATATAATGCGATAATGACGTTTTGTTTTATTAAGTATTATTAACGTAATAAAAGCGAAACATCTTTATATAAAATAGAATACTTTATTAAAGTTATTACATAAATAGAATATATTATATTTTATTATGCATAGTGTTGCATAGTGTTTTGCATAGTGTTTTGCATAGTATTGCATAGTGTTTGCATAGTAAAATGTTTTTATATAAATAGAATATATTATATTTTATTTAAAAGATTTTTCTTTAAATATGGATAGTCGATTAAAAGTAAATCAATACTGGACCGTTCATGGATTAGTTCTTATGCATTCCATTTTCCTATAAATAGAAGCTCATTCCTTCATTTATTTTCTTACGAATTCATTGAAACTCTAGAGAGAGAAATTATAGAGAGAAGCTATAGAGAAAATTATAGAAAGAAGAAGAGTATTACTACTTTCTTCACTACTTCTATATTCGGTTCTTTTACGGTAAGGGGTGTTATTCTTTCTTCTTGAAGAGAACTTACATTATTCCATTCACTATTATTACATTGGAATAACTTTGTAAAAAGTGGCATACCCTATACATAACTTTGTATCTGCAGCATACCCTATACTTGGTGAAATCCTTATGTTATTCCATTGCTTATTATTACATTGGAATAACTTTGTGCATGATTTACCTATACTTGGTGATATTCTTACATTGGAACATCACATGCATGTGTTTTACAGGACTGGTTAAGATTTTATTATTACATTGGAACATCACATGCATGTGTTTTACACCGGACTGGGTTCCGTCTTTATCATTCTGTTGGAATATCCTATCATGTGTTTTACACCGGATCAGTTCCATCTTTATTATTACATTGGAACATCACATGATTGTGAATTTCACGACACAGTTCCGTTATTATTATTACATTGGAATAACTTTTCTATCATCAAATCTGCATGCATGGTGATTTCTTTTGTTATTCCATTCTTTATTATACCCAGTTGGTTAAAACTTTGACTTCTATACTCCATGAAATTAGTAGAATATCCTTGATATTTGCGTTTCATCGATATCTTTTCATGAAAATATTCTTCCGATCATTATTGAATTTTACTCTCTGAAACGATGTCATGTTGACAATTTGGGCGTTAATAATTCATGGATTAAATAATTCTTGAACTTGTTTTATTGAATTACTATGTCATTGTCATCATCCTCATGTTATATTATGTTATCTTTGGCTTACGTGCATAGATGAACTTAGTATGATTATGACCGAGGATCATTCGGTATAATCATGACTTGATATAAATGATGTGACAAAAGTCCTCGGTGGCACATAATGCGATGATGGATAGTTTTTGGTATGATTATGACCGGGGGGTGATTCGGTATAGTCATGACCATTGATAATTTGATGAAAATCCTTGGCCAGTGATGCGAGGGATGATTAGATGTGGTGGTTTATTATTAATGCTGAGTCTCGTGATAAAATTGATGAAAACCTTTTAAAACCTAAAAGATAGTAGACTTTATTCTCTACTTGACTCTTTTAATGGATTGCTTATTCCATTGCAGTTAAAACTGTTTTGTCTATTGTATTTTATCGGTTTAACACTTTTGAAGGCTAATGATAATTTATTACGCATTATCTTAGTCATAATATTTCTTCTTGGGCTAGTTGAGCTCACCCTTTCTTTCACCGTTCTCTTGAAATGAGAACATAGCCGGGGAGACAGTCGGGGAGCGGAGTAATGGTCCGAGAGGATAGCATTAGTAGTCCTCACTATTACGTGAAATAGTGTGATAATAGTTGTAATGAGGACTCCTTTTGAGTTTGTATAATATCTAGTAGACAATATTTGTATTCAAACTCACGCTTTATATGTCGTATTGTACCAGCAGTTATATTAGTAAGTTGTATTTGAATTTATGTACCATGTAAGTGGCGACCCAAGATGGGTGGCGTATACCTAATTTTGGGGGCGTCACATCTCGTTTGAGGTCATGGTATGATAGTTTGTCACCTCCAGACAGGGTGACCTATGATCAGCTATTACAGCATTCCATGACCCTCCTGATGTTCCAGGTTCCTGTGGACTTTGTAGATGGTATGCTAGAGCATTGGGTACTGGAGAGGCGGGTATTCCGGTTTGGAACCCAGGAGTTGACTCCCACCTTAGAGGAGTATGTGTGGTTGATGGTGCTGCCACTGTACTGACCTTGTGCATGGATGGCTATCGGCGATATGAGTTAACAGTTCATGACCCTCACCGGGATGAGGCGTAGAGTAGTGCAGGACGAGATTACATTCGGCCATGTAGTGTCCCAGCATTTTCTGATAGATAGATTTGGCTCAATGGTTAGTTATGCTTGGTACTCAAGGGATTTCACCACGTCGGAGGATCAGTGGCGTACGGCCAGAGTAGACGTACTCATGATGTGTATAGTTTCTTATGTGTACATGCCACTGTATATGGATGAGATGGACATTAGTGTTATCGTGGTAGTGAGAGCTCTTAGCAAGGTTCATACCATTGTTTCGATGATTGTGACATAGACATTGAGATCCGCCACATATTGTCATACCTATCCTGCAAGGGTATTCATAGGCAGCTCGGTCATGTTGTATATGTGGTTTATGTCACACTTGAGACTGATTGGCACCTTCCGATGACATAGGTACTGCTTTTCCCATTAGATAGCCATGTCTTACTCCTTTCATCCAGCAGAGTGTATAGACGCTATATCTTGGTCGATGTTCTTAGCAGGGATCGGGGATCCGTTTGACATTTTGCAGTGTACAGGGCTCAGTTCACCCTACAGCTTCATTACTCATGCACCTGGCATGGATTATCTCCCTCTGGCTGGTTGGAGAGGCATGACTACTTACCACCCACTGGCTGTGATGTCATAGTTTGACCAGTTTCAGGACTTCCATCCTTTTGAGGGGGCATTAGGTCAGCGTTTGGTTTCTCGCCATTTGTCATCAGAGGACAGATCTAGGGTGTATGCATATTGGGATCAGCGTGAGCTAGCTGAGTTTTCTAGTAGCCATCCAGGCTGTTCAACAGAGTATTCTGTATGGATGGAGGCAGATACCACATCGGCTACAGTTGTATCCACAGTGTCGGGGATTGATTTTGATGGTGGAAAGCCCATAGAGGACATTGATTCTCCTACCACAGAGGAGGAGCTATTCGTTAGGTTGCTATCAACTCTTGTTGATTCTCCCTGTATGATTGCTATTGTGACCCCGCATTCAGCAAAGTATTTAAATCAGAGCACTGCATCTGATGATGTTTGAGAGAGATCAGGCTAGGGCCTTGATGTTGACAGCTCTTGCTGGGAGAGATGTCGCTCTATTAAAAAAAGATGATGCTTAAGCTCATAGAGACACCGTTATTGCTAAGCGGGATGAGGCTAGATCATCCAAGGATGAATTGATTGTGTAGCGAGATGGTGTCATATCTGCCCGTGACATAGCCGTTACAGATAGTACTACAGTGAGATCCCTTACCACTGGCATTATTGTTGAGATGAGCGCATATATTGATGAGCACCATGTCACCATGTAGTTGGCTGTGGATTTGTTGACTTATGTAGATACCCTTAGGCAGGAGCTCACAGTGTTACCTCCTTCTTCGGAGAGAGATGCCATGTTAGACTTGATAGCTCGCATATACACTGATTTGTAGATAGGCTTGTATTTTCCTGCACAGACTAGCTTAGCCATTTTGTAGCGAGATGGTGTCATATCTGCCCGTGACATAGCCGTTACAGATAGTACTACAGTGAGATCCCTTACCACTGGCATTATTGTTGAGATGAGCGCATATATTGATGAGCACCATGTCACCATGTAGTTGGCTGTGGATTTGTTGACTTATGTAGATACCCTTGGGCAGGAGCTCACAGTGTTACCTCCTTCTTCGGAGAGAGATGCCATGTTAGACTTGATAGCTCGCATATACACTGATTTGTAGATAGGCTTGTATTTTCCTGCACAGACTAGCTTAGCCATTTTGTCATGTATAGTACATATTGTATATATCAAACAACATTATATATGGTAGGGAAATATATGTTTATTCACTTCCCTTTTAGTTATGCCTTGTTACTTACTTAATATTTGCATATTTCTTCAGGGCTTGTGATCTTGATGTAATCTGAACTCATCCTTAATGGGTGAATATTAAGATGTCTCAGGATCTTTCAGAATGGATCGTTGATATGTGTATATCCCTACCCTTTGGTGTCTTGGGACTGGTTTCTGTATGTAACTGTGGAGAGTATTGTGGCATTCCTCTCTGAGGTTGACTGCACCATAGATGGTCGTCGGTACTCCTTTGTATGGGGGAGCCCAGGTAGTTCCATCTCTTATGGATTGGTGTTTCTCTTTGAGGATTCAACAGCAACTTAGATGGTCACCGATTCTCCCATTTATGTGGGGAGATCAGTTAGTTCCATCCTTTTGGTCTGAAGCCGATGAAGTGTGGTGGATTGAAGTTTGATCCCAGTACCGTTGACAAGTTTTTATATTTTGGTAGGGGGTAAGACCGAACCATAAATGGCTCCCTATGTACTCCTATTGAAGAGGAGATTAGGTCTGCGTAGTTCGATCCCGGTGTAAGAGGTTCAACGCTATATGTGAAAGGGTGTAGAAAGGTGTGGAAATGTTTTTGCTTTGTTTTTGTTTTTTTTATTGCGACCGGGACATAAAAATGGTTACCTACGTACTCCCGTGTATGGGGAGATCAGGTCGATGTAGTTCGTCCCATGTACAGGACGGATTGTAGACAAAAATGTTTGATCCCATGTTCAGGAAAAACTGTAGGTGAAAAGTTTGATCCCTTCTACAGGACAAACTATAGGTGTGAAAAGTTTTATCCCTGGTGGGATAAAATTGCAGGTGTAAAAGGTTTAATCCCTGGTAGGATAACCTGAATTGAGTGAAAGGTTTGAAATGAAGTGGAGCGAAGGATCTGATGTTCCCAAAACCAGGCTGTTGGTTTGAAAAGTATGTTTGTCCCTCATGGGGCAGATGGGTATAAAGAAAGGTTGTATGTAGTGAAGGGTTAGAAACCTGAAATGACTGGGGATCTGGTGATCCAAAACCAGGATGTTTGCTTGATGGTAACCTCAGACATAGTACATTTTCACGGTGTCCAAGTTGATGAGCAGTGGAAATTTATTGTCGTCCATTTCCCATAATCGGAGAGCACCTCCGGTCAATACCTCCTTAACAACAAATGGGCCTTCCCAGTTTGGGGTGATTTTTCCCTTTGACTGATCTTGGTTGTCAATGATCCTCTTCAAAACCAAGTCATGTGGTTTGTACTTTTGTAGCCAGACTTTCCTATTGTAGGATCTGGTGATCCTTTGTTGGTGTAACTGACCATAGAAGATAGGAACGGTCCACCTTTCGTCTATTAGAAATAAATTGGTGATACCTATCTTGTAACCATTTGTCTTCATCCAGCTGAGCATCTATCAACACTCTAAGGGATTCCATTTCAACTTCTATGGGGAGCACTACTTCCATCCCACAGGTTAATGAGTAGGGGGTTGCCCCGGTGGAAGTGTGCATTGAGGTTCTGTAGGCTAATAGAGTTAGAGACAATAAGTCAAGCCATCATTTGTGATTGGCAGACATCTTTGGCATGATCTTCCTGATGTTCTTATTAGCCTCTTCAATAGCACCATTCATCTTTGACGGTAGATAACGGAGTTGAGATGTTTGATGTGGAATTTACTACATAACTCCTCCATCATTTGATTGTTGAGGTTCTTAGCATTATCTGATACAATTACCTCTAGTTGTCCATGTGACGCCCCCAAAATAGGTATACATTACTCATTCTGAGTCACCAAATATATGGTACAGAATACAAATACAAACTTAAATATACAACATGAGCTATTTTAATACAATTATTGTCTTCAAGACAGTATTCAAACTCAAAAAAAGTCCTCAATACATTTATTATTACACTATTTCACAGAATAGTGAGGACTACTAATAGAACCATCTGGACCGTCAATCCATTCCCCGACTAGTTCCAGCTATATTCTCATTTCCTGAAGAGAACATTGAAAGAAAGGGTGAGCTCAACTAGCCCAGTAAGAAATATTATGACTAAGATAATGCAGAATAAATTATCCTTAGCCTTAAACGGTATACAACTGATAGGATATAATGGACAACAAGTTTTAGATCAACAACTGCAACAGAATAAACAATCCATTAGAAGAGTCAAGTAGAGCATAAAATCTATTATCTTCTATGATTTAAAAGATTTATCATAAATTTTATCGCTGAGACTAAGCTTAATAAATAATCCACATCATCAAATCATCCCTGCACTACAGGCCAAGGATATTCTTTAGTATCACGACCACGAATTATCCATGCACTACGACCAAAGATAATCGTGTTTTCATCAACGGTCCCGATCATGCCATAAAACAATTCATCTTTGCACCCTTAGCTGAAGAGAATCCATAGCCATAATCATACAAAAAACTGTCCATCAATTCACTACGGGCCAATGAGGACTTTTTCCACATCATTTGTAACATTACGGTCATGATTATACCGAATAATCCCTGGTCATAATCATACCAAGTCCATCTATAAACTACAGGCCACAAACATAATATAAGCATGAGGATGATGAGAATTCAATAAAAAAAGTTCAAGAATAAATTTTAAAGATTTATTAATTAATTTATCCAGGAACCAATAACGTCCAAATTGTCAACATGATACTGCTTTGTGGAGTAAAATTCAAGAATGCTTAGAAGAATATTTCCATGGAAAGATACTGGATGAAGCGCAAATATTCAGGATATTCTACTAATTTCATGGAGTATAGAAGCCAAAACTTTAACCAACTGAGTATAATAGAATATATGAAACTGCAAATGGATTTTCGCCCGCCATGCGGTAATCCACGTAGACAGAACATTTCCACAAGTTAATAAGGAATGAATACAAATGATCATTCACCATGCATGCGGTAATCCACATAGATAGGTTATTCCAACAGAGTAATAAAGAATGGAACCAGGTCATGCATAATCCGCACAGACAAGATATTTCAACAGAATAATAAAGAATGGAACCAGATCATGCGTAATCCGCACAGACGGGATGTTCCAACAAAATAATAAGGAATGGAACTAGGTCATGCGTAATCCGCACAGACAGGATATTCCAACAGAATAATAAAGAATCGAACCAGGTCATGCGTAATTACGCATGCAGGCGGAGATGTTCCAATGTAATAATAAAGAATGGAATAACAACGAAATTCACGAGCATGCGATAGACCTTACATGCATGAAGTTATTGAATGAATAATAAAGAATGGAATAACAATAGAATTCACCGGGCATGCGATAGATCGCACAGCATGTGTTATTCCAATGTAATAATAAAATGGAATAATGTAAGAATTTCACCATGTATGCGATACTTCACATAGACAGGTTATTCCAACATAATAATAAAGAATGGAATAATAGAAGCTCTCTTCATGAATATGAAAGAAATAATACCCCTTACCTTATAAAGAAGAGTACTCCGACGGGTAGGGCGGGGATATACTTGAAAAAAACATGCACTATTCTCTATGCTCAAAGTTTTCTTAAACTCTAAAGAAATATGCTCAAGATTATAGAAGAAGAATTCTCTGAATTTCTGGTGTGTTTTTTAATTGTAACTAAGCATCCTATTTATAGGAGAATGGGAAGGATACTATTCAATAAAACATAATATATTCTATTTATAATCAAATAAAACAAAACTTTATAAAAAGTATTCTGTTTTATATAAAAAGTTTTCTATTTTATTACATTTATAATAATAATAAAACAAAATTTATAATATATATATACATATATATATAAACTTTCCCGTGACTCCCCCCCCAAATGATCAGATTTCCAAAGTCACACGTGGGCCCCACATTTAGGCCCCACAAAAATACTAAAAAAATTTCTATCGATTATTTTGAAAATGGATAAATGAGGGGTCCAAAAATATAACAAATACCTCATAAAAAAAATCATCTCAATATTTTTAACAACATTTATCACCATTATTATAATTCACAATATTAATCGACCAGGTCGTTCCCAGGAAAGTGGGGGCTTTTCAATAAGGATTTCTCCCTATTGGGGCGCAATTAGGTGACCAAACCTCTCCTTGACAGAACTTCTAGACATCGTTAATATTGTAAATAATAATATTAATAACTTTGCCTTCTCAATTTTTGATTTAATATTATATAAAATATTGACAATAATTGAATTAAATAACGTGAGATACTATGCAGCAATTATTGTGGCAATAATTGAACAAAACTAATTGACTTCTCACGTAAGCATCAATAATCAATACCGTGTGCTACTATGCAACCACGCCAGACATTCTTTATACTTTACTACTTGAGTAGTTCAACGCTTTAACGGTAAAACTTCCGCCGTTATTTTCATAAAAATATTTTTGTCGTTTTCTCAATTTGACAATAATTTCGTTGTGGGATCCACCAATGATTGTACCGTCGTACGGATATTCCCCGACAAAAAGAATATTCCCCGACCAATCGAATATTATACAACAACTTGCGTACTTTATAAAATTTATAAATATTTCCCACAACTATAACATTATATCAAATTCATTCCATAATATTCAAAAATATATTTTGAGAAATTTAAATCTTTATTCATAAAATTTGGGGTCTCACAATCTCCCCTCCTTATGAAATTTTGCCCTCGAAATTTACGTACATACCTGATATGCCGAAGAGATGAGGATACCTTGACTTCATTTCAGATTCTAACTCTTGAGGTATAACCATTGAGTGTTGAATATGATCCTTCTTATCCAAGATTTTAACACGTATCTCCTCATACGTTAAATCTTCTGCTATCTCGTCTAGTTCTAATTTAATAACATGGTTCGGTCATCCACATATTTACGTAACATCGATACGTTAAAAACGTTATGAACACGTGACATACTTGGCGGTAAAACGAGTCTATAAGCCGCAGTTCCTACTCGATCGAAGATTTCAAATGGGCCAATTAAATCGAGGGTTGAGATTTCCTCTCTTCAGCAACTCTTGCTTTTAAAATAACGCCCTCTTGAACCTTCTTCTTCGTATTCATCAGCTCCGGGTCTGTAGCTTTAGTAGCTTTAACATTATCGACTAAAGTCGGTTCTAATCATATATTCGTTATCTTCACGTAGGTTAGTATATTCGCACTCGTAAATGCATACGATCTTCTACTCAACGTGTCAGCTACCACGTTCGCTTTTCCACGTTGGTATTGAATGGTATTATCATAATCTTCAACAGCTCGAGCCAACGTCTTTGGCGCATGTTACGTTCGTTTTAGTTGAAGAAATATTTAAGGGTTTTTAGAAATGTGTTTTGTACTAGGGTCAATACAAAATTCAATTTCACACTCTGGGGTAGGTCAAGAAGTCTTCAGGGAAAACCTCAGGAATTAATAACGATAGAAATATCATTTAAAAAACTGTGACTCTCATCCAACACTTGGATAACACATGAAATGAAGGTTTCTCCTAATGGAGTTTTAACATATAAGTTAAAGTCTAATTTCTCCGAAGTCAAATTTAAACGTTGAGCACAAGCAAGAGAGATAAAAGAATTGGTAGAACCAGTATCTAATAAGGTATAGACTTCGCAAGAATTTATGATTAACTTACCTGTGATAATTTTGTTCGAGTTTCTCGATAAACTCTCTCACTTAAACTACCGAATTTGACTTGTTTGGGACATCATTTGGCATCACTATCCCAGCTAGACTTGACTTCACTACACGACAAAATCGAGCTAGGTGACCTTCTCTTCTGCAATTGAAACACGCTTTGGATTCCTGCGTACAGTTTGGACGGATGTGTCCCTCCTGTCCGCATTTGAAACATACGACCGGTGGTCGTTCTTCTTCCTTGGAAACATGTGCTGGTGTTGCTGTCTTTCCATCATTATTGAACCATCTCTTCTTGAAATTTCCACTTCTATTATCTTGGCCATGATTACCACCGAAGTGGTTACCATTCTTGGCATGATAATTTCCCCCACGATGGTTATCATTGTTCCGATGGCCATTGCCACCGGTATGCTTATTATCGTGTTGTTGGTCGTTGCCTTTTGGTTGTGCTGACTCATTATCGCACTCCAATAGCTGAGCCCTATTCACAACATCTGAATATAAATAAAGTTTGTGAGAAATGAGGTATTGACGTATTTCGGGTTTCAAACCTCGCAGAAACATTCACACCATTCTCTACTCATTATCGACCAAATGGGATGCAAACTGAGATAACTCCGCAAACTTAGCCTCGTACTGTGACACAGTCATATTGTTTTGCTCCAGCTTGATGAATTCTACCTCCTTCATGTGACGAATACTTTCAGGAAAGTACTTGTCGTTGAACAATTCTTGAAACAACTCCCAAGACATCTTGAGTGCGTCAGGCTGGGTACGTTTTACAGATTTCCACCAATGATCTGCTTCTTCATGCAACATAAAGGTAGCGAATGGAACCTTTTCCTCCTCTGAGCATTCCAAGACATCAAATATCTTGGTGATCTGCTTTATCCACGTCTCTGCCTTAAGTGGTTCTGGCTTTCTCAAAAACTCCGGTGGTCCCAGCTCCTTGAACTGCTTAGCGGTGACCGACCGTGGGTTGCCATTATTTCCACCTATATATTGAACATGAGTCTCTCTTACCTGATGTTGCATGAATTGAATAAAGCCTCTGAACATCCCATCGTTCATCATCTGATCGGTGTTGTTATTTACGTGAGGATTATTGTCTTCCTATTGCACATTATCCTGTGTATTGATCATTGGTGACTCAACGGTCTCATGTGATTCATTGTTGATCTCAACATTTTTAGATACCATTTTCAAACACTGTCACAAAACAAGGGTTAATTAACATATCACGTGTTATACCTATACTCTGATCGACCAATTAAATACCAAATAAACTTAGGTAGGTCATACTAGCGAATGAATTCCCCGTCTCTCCCCTCCTAGTTCTTGTCTCACATCTCAGCCAAGGATCATTTTCCTAAGCTTTGATACCAACTGTGACGCCCCCAAAATAGGTATACATCACTCATTCTGAGTAGCCAAATACATGGTACAGGATACAAATACAAACTTAAATATACAACATGAGTTGTGAGTTTTAATACAATTATTGTCTTCTAGACAGTATTCAAACTCAAAATAAGTCTTCAATACATTTATTATTACACTATTTCACAAAATAGTGAGGACTACTAATGCAACCATTTGGACCGTCAATCCATTCCCCGACTAGTTCCAGCTATATTCTCATTTCCTGAAGAGAACATTGCAAGAAAGGGTGAGCTCAACTAGCCCAATAAGAAATATTATGACTAAGATAATGCAGAATAAATTTTCCTTAGCCTTCAACAGTATACAACTGATAGAATATAATGGACAACAAGTTTTAGATCAACAACTGCAGCAGAATAAACATTCCATTAGAAGAGTCAAGTAGAGCATAAAATCTACTATCTTCTATGATTTAAAAGATTTAACATAAATTTTATCGCTGAGACTCAACTTAATAAATAATCCACATCATCAAATCATCCCTGCACTACAGGCCAAGGATATTCTTTAGTATCACGACCACGAACTATCCATGCACTACGGCCAAAGATAATCGTGTTTTCATCAACGGTCCTGATCATACCATAAAACAATTCATCTTTGCACCCTTGGCCGAAGAGAATCCATAGCCATAATCATACCAAAAACTGTCCATCAATGTACTACGGGCCAATGAGGAATTTTCCCACATCATTTGTAACTTTATGTTCATGATTATACCGAATAATCCCTGATCATAATCATACCAAGTCCATCTATGCACTACAGGCCACAGTTGACTTTCAACATAATATAAGCATGAGGATGATGACAATTCAATAAAACAAGTTCAAGAATAAATTTAAAGATTTATAAATTAATTTATCTACGAACCAATAACGTCCAAATTGTCAACATGATACTGCTTTGTGGAGTAAAATTCAAGAATGCTTAGAAGAATATTTCCATGAAAAGATATTGGATGAAGCGCAAATATCCATGATATTCTACTAATTTCATGGAGTATAGAAGCCAAAACTTTAACCAACTGAGTATAATAGAATATATGAAACTGCAAATGGATTTTTGTCCGCCATGCGGTAATCCACTTAGACAGATCATTTCCACAAGTTAATAAGGAATGAATACAAAGAATCATTCACCATGCATGCGGTAATCCACATAGATAGGTTATTCCAACAGAGTAATAAAGAATGGAACCAGGTCGTGTGTAATCCGCACAGACAGGATATTCCAACAGAATAATAAAGAATGGAACCAGGTCATGCGTAATCCGCACAGACATGATGTTCCAACAAAATAATAAGGAATGGAACTAGGTCATGCATAATCCGCACAGACAGGATATTCCAATAGAATAATAAAGAATCGAACCAGGTCATACGTAATTCGCACAGGCAGGATGTTCTAACAGAATAATAAAGAATGGAATAACAATGAAATTCACCGTAATGCGATAGACCACACGCATGTGTTATTCCAATGTAATAATAAAGAATGCAATAACAACAGAATTCATCGTGCACGCGATAGAATCGCACGCATGGTGATTCCAATGTAAATAATAAAGAATGGAATAACAGAAGAATTTCAGCATGTATGCGGTACTTCGCATGGACAGGTTATTCCAACATAATAATAAAGAATAGAATAACAGAAGCTCTCTTCACGAATACGAAAGAAATAATACCCCTTACCTTATAAAGAAGAGTACTCCGACAGGTAGGGCGGGGATATAGTTGAAGAAAACTTGCACTATTCTCTATGCTCAAGGCTTTCTTAAACTCAAAAGAAATACGCACAAGATTATAGAAGAAGAAATCTTTGAATTTCTGGTGTGTTTTTCAATTCTAACTAAGCATCCTATTTATAGGAGAATGGAAAGGATACTATGCAATAAAATATAATATATTCTATTTATAATCAAATAAAACAAAACTTTATAGAAAGTATTATGTTTTATATAAAAAGATTTTACTATACAAACACTATGCATAATAAAATATAATATATTCTATTTATAATCAAATAAAACAAAACTTTATAAAAGTATTCTGTTTTATATAAAAAGTTTTCTGTTTTATTATATTTATAATAATAATAAAATAAAATTTATATATATAGTATATATATAAACTTTCCCGTGACTCCCCCCCCCCCAAATGATCAGATTTCCAAAGTCACACGTGGGCCCCACATGTGGCCCCCGCATGTGGGCCCCACAAAAATACTGAAAAATTTTCTACCGATTATTTTAAAAATGGATAAATGAGGGGTCCAAAAATATAACAAATACCTCATAAAAAAAATCACCTCAATATTTTTAACAACATTTATTACCGTTATTATAATTCACAATATTAATCAACCAGGTAGTTTCGATGAAAGAGGGGGCTTTCCAATAAGGATTTCTCCCTATTGGCGCGCAATTAGATGACCAAACCTCTCATTGACAGAACTTCTAGACATCGTTAAAATTGTAAATAATAATATTAATAACTTTATCATCTCAATTATTTATTTAATAATATATAAAATATTTACAATAATTGAATCAAATAACGTGAGATACTATCCAGCAATTACTGTGGCAATAATTGAACAAAACTGAGTGACTTCTCACGTAAGCATCAATAATCAATACCCTGTGCTACTATGCAACCACGCGTATTATTGTACTTTTACTACCGAGTAGTTCAATGGTTTTAACGGTAAAACTTCCGCCGTTATTTTCATAAAAATATTTTTGTCGTTTTCTCAATCCAACAATAATTCCGTTGTGGGGTCAACCAATGATTGTACCGTCGTACAGATATTCCCCAACAAAAAGAATATTCCCCGACCAATCGAATATTATACAACAACTTACGTACTTTACAAAATTTATAAATATTACCCACAACTATAACATTATATCAAATTCATTCCATAATATTCAAAAATATATTTTGAGAAATTTAAATCTTTATTCGTAAAATTTGGGGTCTCACAGTCCATACTGACAAATAACAATGTTTCTGATGAAATCAATGATGACTTATTTGGTAACCCTGGGGAAGGAGGCTGCTTCTACCCACTTGGTGAAGTAGTCAATCATGGTGAAGATAAATCGATGCCCATTACTGGCTTTGGGCTCGATGGGCCCGATCACGTCCATTCCCCACATTGAGAAGGGCTAGGGTGAACTCATATTGTGGAGCTCCCTTGGAGGGGTGTGGATAGCATTCCCATAAATTTGGCATCGATAACATCTCTTGACGTGATCATCATAGTTAGCCTTAAAAGAGAGCCAATAATGCCCCGTTTTGAGGATCTTTTTGACAAGTAGATGGTCGCTCATGTGTGGGCCACATACTCCACCATGGATTTCATCCATGAGCCTCTGAGCTTGGTTCTTGTATAGACATATGAGGAGACCTAGTCATGCATCTTATTTTTAGAGTGCATCTTTACTTAGGTAGAATTTTATAGTCATTCGATGGATTTGCTTTTTCTCAGCAGGACTCGCCTCAGCGGGTGTAGATCCATCTCGTAGATACTCCTTGATTTGCTAATACCAAGGGTGTTGGACTGGAGGTAGCTCATCCGATACTTCTCTAATGTAATTCCCATAGGCTGGAGCCTTTTGCAGGGAAAATGTGATGCTTAACATGTTTTCCTTGTCAGGTGTGTCGATCAAGGAGGCTAGAGTAACTAGCACATCTGCAAAATCATTCCTATTCCAAGGAATGTGGAGGAAGGTTATTTATTCAAACTCCGAAGCCATCTGGATAACCTGCCGATGGTAAGGCAGCATATGTAGTTCTTTGGTGTGATAAATTCCTGTGGTTTGTTTGATTACCAATTCAAAATCTCTAAAGACTGATAACCGCGTGATGCCCATTGATTGGGCAAGTTTTAGCCCCATGATACATCCTTCATATTCAGATGTGTTGTTGGTGCTGACAAACTACAATTTGACGATGACGGGATACTACTCCCCCGTAACAAAACTGCTCCAGCCCTATGCATCATCCATGTCTTATCTGTATCGTACTGATGGTGTTGCTAAACTTTCATTACCCCTTCATCGGGGAAGTATGTTTCTAAGGATTTAAAATCCCCTGAAGGTGTTCCGGCCAGTTGATCTGCAATTCCTTGACCTTTGATAGACTTTTGCGTCACGTAGACGATGTCAAATTGTTATAGGATCAACAGCCATCTGGACAGCCGATAATTTAAATTGTTTTACTGAACACGTACTTGAGAGGATCCACGTAGGATATAAGGCGGGTTGGGTGACCATGGAGGTAATGTTGTAACCTCATGGAAGCCCATGCTAAAGCACAACAAGTCTTCTTAATCAGAGTGTACTTGTATTCACTGTTGCTGAATCTTTTACTGAGGTAGTAGATAGCTCGCTCTTAGCCTCTATCCTCTATTTGTCCCAGCATACAGCCCATGGCATTGTCATTAATGGACAGGTACATGAACAGGGGAACATCCCTAGGAGGTAGAGAAATAGGAGCTTTAACTAACTACTCTTTGATTATAAGGAAGTCTTTCTGACACTCATCATTCCATTTCATGGAGGAGTTCTTCCTTAACAACTTGAAGATAGGCTCATAGGTTGCTGTAAGTTGGGAGATGAATTGGCTGATGAAGTTGATTCTTACCAAAAAATCCTCGTATTTCCTTCTCTGTCCGAGGAATGGGCATTTCCCTGATGGCCTGGATTTTGGTGGGATCCAGCTCAATCCCTTTGTGGCTGACAAGGAATCCTAGTAACTTTCCTGATTTAAGGCCAAAGGCGCACTTGGCTTGATTCACCTTCAAGTTGTACTTACGCAACCTATTAAAGAGCTTTCTGAGATGGTCTAAGTGTTCTTTTTCCCTTCGGGACTTGACAATGATATCATCCACATAGATCTCTATCTCTTTGTGCATTAAGTCATGAAAAAGAGCCATCATGGCTCGCTGATAGGTAGCTCCGACATTGATGAGGCTGAATGATAAGCATCTGTAGCAAAAGGTTCCCCAAGGCGTGATGAATGCAGTTTTCTCACGATCCTCTTCAGCAACCATGATTTGATGGTACCCCGCAAAATAGTCAGCAAAGGAGTACATGTTGTATTGAGCAGTATTGTCAATAAGGATGTGGATAAATGGAACGGGAAAGCTATCTTTAAGGCAATCTTTATTCAGATCCCGGTAATCCACGCAAACTCGCACCTTTCCTCTCGATTTAGGCATGGGGACTATGTTAGATAGCTATTCAGGGTATGTTAACACCATGATGATGCCAACTTGAAATTGTTTCACAATTTCTTCTTTAACCTTTAAACTCCACTCAGGTTCTAATCGCTTGAGCTTCTACCTGACTGGCTTGAGTCCCTCTTTGATGGGGAGGTGATGAATGACAATGTAAGTGGAAAGACACACCATGTCTTCATGAGACCATACAAACACATCTTGGAATTGGGTTAATAGCGTAACCATGTCATTCCTTTAGTTTGGAGTGAGGTCCGTAACAATCTGGATTAGTTTGGGGTTTTCTAAGGTTCTGAGGTTGAAAGAGGAGGTTTATTCAAGATTTGGTTTGGGTTTTTCCTCGACCCATTCTTTGATCTCCTGAGGTATTTCATAGTCCTCTTGTATTTCCATCAAGTCTGAGTCCAACTTTACATCAAAGTTACAGTCCTTGTGGAGAATAGGCACCTCATTAGCAAGTTTAGACACATCTAAATTCAGAGTCCTGAAAACAAAAATCGTGACGCCCCCAAAATAGGTATACATCACCCATTCTAAGTCGCCAAATACATGGTACATAATACAACTACAACTTAATTATATAACTGTCGTGCATAATACGACAAAACATAAGCTGTGAGTTTTAATACAAATATTGTCTCCTAGACAATATCCAAACTCAAATTCAATCTTATTAAAATTATTATCACACTATTTCACATAATAGTGAGGACTACTGTAGCCACCATCTGGACCGTCAATCCATTCCCCGACTAGTCCCATCTATATTCTCATTTCCTAAAGAGAACAATGAAGAAAAGGGTGAGCTCAACTTGCCCAGTAAGAATTATTATGACTAAGATAATGACCAACAAATTATCGTTAGGCTTCAACAAATCAGATAAAATTTAATGGATAACATGTTCTAGATTGACAACTGCAACGGAACAAGAAATCCATTAGAAGAGTCAAGCAGAGCCTAATATCTATTATCTTCTATGATTTAAAAGTTTATCATTAATCTTATCCCTGCAATACCCATTAACAGTTCTTTATTATACCCAAGACAAAGAGAACTTTCATTACCTGTCTTCACCTAAATCACCAAAGATTTTAGTTAAATTCACAATTCATGTTTATAATAATGTGAATCAACAGTTCCTCCTTGCCACAAAGGCTTAATAGAATGTTTACTCAATATCCTTACCCCAAAGGCTAAAGACATTCAAGTATAATAACAATGATCATACCAATAAGTTGTCTATCTTTGTACTACGGCCACGGATATTCGTTAGTATCACGTTCACGAATTATCCATGCACTACGGGGCAAGGATATTCGTGTAATCATCAATGATCATGATCATGTCATACACTTGTCCACTTTGCACTACGACCAAAGATATCAACAGTAAAACTAATAATCAACAGTCCATCTATGCACTACGGGCCAAAGATGAACACCAGGGAACAGGTAACATGAAATTCGCAAGTTAACATATATATATATATATATATAATTAATTTGTAGCAGCTAACAGGTTTATAAATATATATATATATATATATATATATATATATATATATATATATTACAACACATCATGAATAATAATTATTAACATAACCATCACTATAACTCTTGATGTTTCCACAACTGAATTCATTTGTAAATCAAAATTTCATTAACAAATTCAATTAATCAAACGACAAAATAAAATTTTAAACTAGATTGTGAATGTAAGACCCCAACTTTTATGAATAAAGATGATTTTTTTTATAAATAATATTTTTGAATATTATGGAATGAATTTGATATAATGTTATAGTTGTGGGTAATATTTATAAATTTTACAAAGTACGCAAGTTGTTATATAATATTCGATTGGTCGGGAAATATTCGTTTTAATAGGGAATATTCGTACAATGGCAGAATCATTGGTGGACCCCACAACTAAATTATTGTCGAACTGAGAAAATGACCAAAATATTTTATGAAAATAACGGCGGAAGTTTTACTGTTAACTGTTGAAACACCCGGTGTTAAAGAAAAAGATACTGGCGTGATTGCATAGTAGCACTACCGGTATTGATTATTGATGCTTACATGAGAAGTCACTCGCTTTTGTTCAATTATTGCTACATTAAATTGTTTGCGTAGTATCTCACGCGTATTTGATTCAATTATTGTCAATATTTTATATATTATTAAATCAATAATTGAGACGACAAAGTTATTAATATTATTATTTGCAATATTAACGATGTCTAGAAGTTCTGTCAAGGAAAGATTTGGTCACCTAATTGCGCGCCAATAGGGAGAAATCCTTATTGGAAAGCCCCCTCTTTATTGGGAACGACATGGTCGATTAATATTGTGAATTATAATAACGGTGATAAATGTTGTTAAAATTATTAAAGTGATTTTATGAAGTTTTGCTTATTTTATGGACCCCATTTACCCATTTTCAAAATAATTGGTAGAAATTTCTTAAAAGGTGGGCCCATATATGGGGGCCACATGTAAATAACCAACGAAAAAAAAATGGGGGGGGAATTTGGGAAGTCATGAAAGTTTATATATATATATATTATATAAATTTTATTTTATTATTATTATAAATGTAATAAAACAGAAAACTTTTTATATAAAATAGAATACTTTTTATAAAGTTTTGTTTTATTTGATTATAAATAGAATATATTATATTTTATTATGCATAGTGTTTGCATAATGCCTCCATAGTGTTTGCATAGTAAAATCTTTTTATATAAAAGCAGAATACTTTTATATAGTTATTTGTTTTATTAGATTTTAAATAATATATATATATATATATATATTATAAATTTTGTTTTATTATATAATTATAAATAGAATATATTATATAGGATGCTTAGTTAGAATTAAAAAACACACAAGAAATTTAGAGAATTCTTCTTCTATAATCTTGAGCGTATTTCTTTAGAGTTTAAAAAAGCTTTGAGCGTAGAAAATAGTGCAAGTTTTCTTCAAGTATATCCCCGCCCTACCGTTGGAATACTCTTCTTTTTTAAGGTAAGGGGTATTATTCTTTCGTATTTATGAAGAGAGTTATTTTCGTTCAATACTCGTAAGGGTTGTTATTCCATTCTTTATTATTATGTTGGAATAACCTGTCTATGCGAAGTACCACATACATGGTGAAGTTCTTCTATTATTCCATTCTTTATTTTTTTGTTGGAATAACCTGTCTGTGCGGTCAATCGCATGCCTGGTGAATTCTGTTGTTATTCCCCTCTTTATTATTCTGTTTGAACATCCTGTTTGTGTTGATTATGCATGACCTGGTTCCATCCTTTATTATTCTATTGGAACATCCTGTCCGTGCGGATTACGAATGACCTAGTTCCATTCTTTATTATTCTGTTAGAATATCCTGTCTGTACGGATTACGCATGACCTGGTTCCATTCTTTGTTACTCTATTAGAATAACCTATCTATGTGGATTACCGCATGCATGGTGAATGATCCTTTATATTCATTCCTTATTAACTTATGGAAATGATCTGTCTACGTGGATTACCGCATGGCGGGTGAAAATCTATTTGCGGTTTCATATATTCTATTATACTCAGTTGGTTAAAGTTTTGGCTTCTATACTCCATGAAATTAGTAGAATATCTTGGATATTTGCGCTTCATCCAGTATCTGTTCATGGAAATATTCTTCTGAGCATTCTTGAATTTTTACTCCACAAAGAAGTATCATGCTGACAATTTGGACGTTATTGGTTCCTGGATAAATTAATTTATAAATCTTTAGAATTTATTCTTAAACTTGTTTTATTGAATTATTATGTCATTGTCATCATCCTCATGTTTATAATATGAGGAAAGTCATCTGTGGCCTGTAGTGCATAGATGGACTTGGTATGATTATAACCAGGGATTATTCGGTATAATCATGACCGTATTGTTATAAATGATGTGGTAAAAGTCCTCATTGGCCCGTAGTCCATTTATGGACAGTTGTTGGCATGATCATGACCATTGATGAAAACATGAATATCCTTGGCCCGTAGTGCATGGATAATTTGTGGTTGTGATACTAATGAATATCCTTGGCCGTCATGTAGGGATGATGTGGATTATTTATTGAGCTGAGTCTCAGCGATAAAAGTGATGAAAAACCTTTTAAATCATAGAAGATAGTAGATTTTATTCTCTACTTGACTCTTCTAATGGATTGCTTGTTCCGCTGCAGTTAAACTCGATGTTTGTTATATTGTGTCAGTTTAACACTGTTGACGGCTAACGATAATTTAATCTGTATTATCTTAGTCATGATATTTCTTACTGGGCTAGTTGAGCTCACCATTTTGCTTTCATTGTTCTCATCAGGAAATGAGAACGTGGCAGGGACTAGTCGGGGAATGGAGTGACGGTCCAGAGGATAGCATTAGTAGTCCTCACTATTCTATGAAATAGTGTGATAATAAATGTATTGAGGACTTATTTTGAGTTTGAATACTGTCTAGAAGAAAATATTTATATTAAAACTCACAGCTCATGTTGTATATTTAAGGTTGTATTTGTATTATTTACCATGTATTTGGCGACTCAGAATAGATGATGTATACCTATTTTGGGGGCGTCACAGTTGGTATCAAAGCTTAGGAATATGATCCCTGGCTGAGATGTGAGACAAGAACTAGGAGGGGAGAGACGGGGAATTCCTTCGCTAGTATGACCTACCTAAGTTTATTTGGTATTTAATTAGTCGGTCAGAGTATAGGGATAATATGTGATATGTTAATTAACCCTTGTTTTGTGGCAGTATTTGAAAATGACATCCGAGAATGTTGAGAATAGCAATGGAGCACAGGAGACCGTTGAGTCTCCACAGATCAATAATCAGGATAATGTACATCAAGAAGGCGACAATCCTCATACAAACAACAACACTGACCAAATGATGAACAATGGAATGTTCATAGGCTTTATACAATTCATGAAACATTAGGCAAGAGCGTCTCCTGTCCAAAATGCAGGTGGAAACACTGGCAACTCTCGGACGGTCACCGCTAAGCAGTTCAAGGAACTGGGACCACCGTAGTTTTTTGGAGAGCCAAAACCACTGAAGGCGGAGACGTGGATAAAGCATATCTGCAAGATATTTGATGTCTTGGGATGCTCCGAGGAGCAAAAGGTTCCCTTTTCCACCTTCATGTTGCGAGCAGAGGCAGATTACTGGTGGGAATCTATAAATCGTACTCAACCTGCCACACTGAAGATGACTTGGGAGAAGTTCCAAGAATTGGTCAACGACAAGTACTTTCCCGAAAGTATTCGTCACATGAAAGAGGTAGAGTTCATTAAGCTGGAGCAAAACAACATGATCGTGTCGCAGTACGAAGCCAAGTTTTCTGAGTTATCTCGGTTTGCATCCCATTTGGTTGATAATGAGGAGAGAATGACGCGAATGTTTCTAAGAGGTTTGAAACCCGAGATATGTCAATATCTTATCTCTCATAAACTGTGTTTGTATTCAGATGTTGTTAATAGGGCTCAGTTATTGGAGCCTGATAATGAGTCAACCCAACCAAAAGAGAGTAGCCGAAAAAATGATAATACTAGTGATAGCAGTCATCGAAGCGGTGACAATAAGCATGGAGGGAATCAACATGCCAGAAATGGTAACCACTTCGGTGGTAATCATGGACAAAATAATAAGAATGAACATTTCAAGAAGAAGAGATTCAACAATGATGGAAAGATGTCAGCATCAGCACCCGTTGTTAAGGAAGGAGAACGACCACCTATCATATGCTTCAAATGCAGAGGGGAGAGACATATCAGTCCAAACTGTGCGCAATAGTCCAAAACGTGTTATAATTGTGGAAGAGAAGGTCACCTAGCTCAATTTTGTCATTCAGGGAAGGCAAGTTCAGCTGGGATGGAGGCACCAAAGGCAGTCCCATAAAAGTCAAAGCCGATAGTTCAAGGGAGAACGTTTGTTGTGACCTCCCAGAAAGAAAGGAACCTAAACGAGGTCATCAAGGGTAAGCTTATCATAAACTCTAGCGAAGTCTATACCTTATTTGATACCGGTTCTACCCATTCTTTTATTTCTCCTACTTGCGCTCAACGTTTAAATTTGACTCCGGAGAAATTAGACTTTGACTTATCTGTTGAAACTCCATTGGGAGAAACCTTCATTACATCCACTATTTATAAGTCTTGTTTAGTTCAAATCGGCACCCGCACGTTACCTGTCGATCTTATTTCTTTGAAAATACTTTCATTTGATGTGATTCTAGGGATTGATTGGTTAACTACTCATCATGCAAAAATTGATTATTTTCGTAAGGTTGTTAACTTTCATATTTCTAACCAACCTATTATGCAAATTCAAGAAACCAAACCATTAAAATCAATCACTGTCATCTCAAGCCATAAAGCTCTTCGTTTATTGAAAAACAGATGTCAAGCTTTCTTAGCTCATGTCACGGATCTAAACAAAAATAAATCGATTTTTGAATGATATTTCTATTGTTAATAAATTTCTGACGTATTCCTGAAGAACTTCCCGCCTACCCCGGGCGTGAAATTGAATTTTGTATCGACCTTGAACCTAGTACAAAACCCATTTTCGAAGCCCCATATCGAATGGCTCCTATTGAACTTCAGGAGTTAAAGACCCAACTGCTGGAATTATTAGACATCGGTTTCATTCATCCTAGTACGTCTCCTTGGGGTGCTCCTGTTCTATTCGTGAAGAAGAAAGATGGGAGTATGCGACTTTGTATTGATTATCGGGAGGTGAACCATGTCACTATCAAAAATAGATATCCATTGCCTCACATTGACGACCTGTTTGACCAGTTGCAAGGCGCCAAATTCTTTTCAAAGATTGATCTTCGTTCTGGATATCACTAATTGAAGATTAGAACCGATTACATTCCAAAGACGGCTTTCAGAACTAGGTATAGGCATTATGAATTCCTAGTCATGTCTTTTGGATTGACTAATGCTCCTGCTGCCTTCATAGATATGATAAACCGAGTATTCAAGGAATATTTGGATCACTTTTTGGTCGTCCTTATTGATGACATCCTCATATATTCCAAAAGCCATGAAGATTATGAGCAACACTTGAAGCTGATACTCCAAAAGCTTCGTGAAAATAAGCTTTATGCCAAGTTGAAGAAATGCGAGTTCTGGCTTGAGGAAGTAACATTCCTTGGGCACGTAGTATTAAGTTATGGAATATATGTTGACCCGGCAAAGATTGAAGCAATTCAAAGCTGGGAGTAACCTAAATCAGTGACCGAAGTACGTAGCTTTCTCGGTTTAGCTGGTTATTATCGGAGATTCGTGGAAGGATTTTCTTGAATCACTACTCCACTAACTCAGCTGACTCGAAAAGATAGAAAATTCGATTGGAGCGAGGAATGTGAGAAGAGTTTTCAAGAACTCAAGAGGAGACTCATTTCAGCACCTGTTCTGACAATATCATTTGACTCGGAGGGATTTGTCATCTACAGTGATGCTTCGGGCAAAGGGTTAGGATGTGCTCTCATGCAACATGGGAAAGTCATAGCCTATGCCTCTCGAAAACTCAAAGAATATGAGAGGAATTATCCTACTCATGATCTAGAGTTAGTAGCTGTTATCTTCGCACTTAAAATTTGGAGGCATTACTTGTATGGGGAGAAAGTGGAGATCTTTACGGATCATAAAAGCCTCAAATATTTCTTCACTCAAAAGGAACTCAACATGTGACAACAATGTTGGCTTGAACTATTGAAAGATTATGATCATACTATCCAATACCATCTTGGAAAAGCGAACGTGGTAGCTGAAGTATAGAGTAGAAGATCATATGCGGGTACGAGTGCGATATTGTCAATATAAAGGCCTATTTTGTGTGACTTGCAAAGGATGGAGATAGAGTTAAAGACTCTAGGGACCCATGTGATGATGACGAATTTACGAGTAGAACCGACTTTAATTGATAAAGTTAAAGTTGCTCAAGCTACGAACCTGGAGCTGATGCGTATGAGGAAGAAAGTGCAAGAAGGTGCTATGCCGGAAGCAAGAATCGATGAAAGAAGGAATAATTCAAGTCAACTCAAGACTTTGTGTTCCTAACGACCCTGATTTAAAGTATAGAATCATGATGGAGGTGCACAACACGCCGTTTGCAATCCAATCTAGGAGTACCAAAATGTATCGTGATCTTCGTCATACATTTTGGTGGAGCAATATGAAGAGAGAGATAGCGTTGTTTATCTCAAGGTGTCTAACTTGTCAACGAGTCAAGGCGGAGCATCAAGTACCAAAAGGTCCATTTCAACCACTTGAAATTCTAAAATGGAAGTGGGAGCACATTACCATGGATTTCGTTACTAGTCTTCCCAAGGTTTCTCAAGGCATAGATGCAATTTGGGTCATTGTTGATAGATTGACCAAGTCTGCTCATTTCTTACCAATACGAGAAACTTATACATTTTAATGTCTTGCTCGTATATATATAAACGAGATTGTAAGACTGCATGGTATGCCAGTATCCATAGTTTCAGATCGAGACCCAAGATTCACTTCACGATTTTGGGTTAGTTTTCAAAAAGCTATGGTCACGGATTTACGATTTAGTTCGGCATATCATCCTCAGACGGACAGATAATCAGAGAGGACTATTAAAACTTTGGAAGATTTATTAAGACTCTGTGTCCTTGACTTCAAGGGAAGTTGGGATAAGTTCTTACCATTGGTGGAGCTTTCCTATAACAACAGTTATCAAGCAAGTATTGGCATGGCTCCATTCGAGGCGTTGTATGGAAGAAAGTGTCGTTCTCCAGTATGCTGAGATGAGGTGGGTGAAGCAACATTGTTGGGACCGGAGTTGGTGTGTATGACTAAGGAAAAGATTCAAACGATCCGACAACGTATAAAAAGCTCACAAGATCGACAAAAGAGTTATGCTAATCTTCATCGAAAGGACGTGTAATTCGATATTGGAGATCATGTGTTGTTACGTGTTGCTCCATGGAAAGGAGTTACGAGATTTGGAAAGAGAGGAAAACTCAATCCTCGATTCATTGGCCCATTTTTAATCCTCGATCGAGTAGGAACTATGGCCTATAGACTCACTTTACCGCCAAGTATGTCTCGTGTTCATAACATTTTTCACATATCCATGTTACGTAAATATGTGGATGACCCGAACCACATTATTAAGTTAGAACCGGATGAAATAGCGGAAGATTTAACGTATGAAGAGGTTCCTGTTAAAATCTTGGATAAGAAGGAACATGTTCTACGCTCCAAGGTTATATTTCAAGTCAAAGTTTTGTGGAGGAACCATGATGTTGAGGAAATGACCTAGGAGTTAGAATCTGAAATGAAATCAAGGTATCCTTACCTCTTCGACATACCAGGTACGTACCCTAATTTCGAGGGCAAAATTTCATAAGAAGGGGAGGTTGTAAGACCCCAACTTTTATGAATAAATATGATTTTTCTATAAATATCATTTTTGAATATTATGGAATGAATTTGATATAATGTTATAGTTGTGGGTAATATTTATAAATTTTGCGAAGTACGCAAGTTGTTATATAATATTCGATTGGTCGGGGAATATTTGTTTTAACAGGGAATATTCGTACAATGGCATAATCATTGGTGGACCCCATAACAGAATTATTGTCGGATTGAGAAAACGACAAAAATATTTTATGAAAATAACGGCGGAATTTTTACCGTTAACTATTGAAACATCCGGTGTTAAAAGAAATGCGATGTCTGGCGTGGTTGCAGCGAGTAGCACACTTACGGTATTGATTATTGATGCTTACGTGAGAAGTCACTCAGTTTTGTTCAATTATTGCTACAATAATTACTGCATAGTATCTCATGTTATTTGATTCAATTATTGTCAATATTTTATATATTATTAAATCAATAATTGAGACGACAAAGTTATTAATATTATTATTTTCAATATTAACGATGTCTAGAAGTTCTGTCAAGGAAAGATTTGGTCACCTAATTGCGCGCCAATAGAGTGAAATCCTTATTGGAAAGCCCCCTCTTTCCTGGGAACGACATGGTCGATTAATATTGTGAATTATAATAACGGTGATAAATGTTGTTAAAAGTATTAAGGTGATTTTTATGAATTTTTGCTTATTTTATAGACCCCTATTTACCAATTTTTCAAAATAATCAGTAGAAATTTCTTAAAAGGTGGGCCCACATGTAAAGGGCCAATGAAAAGAAAAAATGCTTGGGAATTTGGGAAGTCACGGAAGTTTATATATATATATATATATATATATATATATATATATATTTTTTTTTTATTATTATTATAAATGTAATAAAATGAAAACTTTTATATAAAATGTAATACTTTTTATAAAGTTTTGTTTTATTTGATTATAAATAGAATATATTATATTTTATTATGCATAGTGTTTGCATAGTAAAAAATCTTTTTATATAAAAATGTAATACTTTTATAAAGTTATTTGTTTTATTAGATTTTAAATAATATATATATACATTATAAATTTTATTTTATTATATAATTATAAATAGAATATATTATATTATATTGCATAGTATCCTTTCCATTCTCCTATAAATAGGATGTTTAGTTATAATTGAAAAACAAACAAGAAATTCAGAAAATTCTTCTTCTATAATCTTGAGCGTATTTCTTTAGAGTTTAAAAAAGCTTTGAGCGTAGAAAATAGTGCAAGTTTTCTTCAAGCATATCTCAAATTTCTACCCGCTTTAATACACTTCTTTTTAAGGTAAGAGGTATTATTCTTTCGTATTCATGAAGAGAGTTATTTTCTTTCAATACTCGTAAGGGTTGTTATTCCATTCTTTATTATTATGGTGGAATAACCTATCTATCGCCAAGTCTTGCGCATACATGGTGAAATTCTTCTATTATTCCATTCTTTATTTTTTCTCATTGAATAACTCGTGCATGCGGCTTACATCACATGCCTGGTGAATTTTGTTGTTATTCCATTCTTAATTATTATGTTGGAACATCCTGTCTGTGCGGATTACGAATGACCTGGTTCCATTCTTTATTATTCTGTTGGAACATCCTATCTGTGCGAATTACGCATGACCTGGTTCCATTCTTTATTATTCTTTTGGAATATCATGTTTGTGCGGATTACGTATGACCTGGTTCCATTCTTTGTTACTCTATTGGAATAACCTGTCTATGTGGATTACCGCATGCATGGTGAATGATCCTTTGTATTCATTCCTTATTAACTTATGAAAATGATCTGTCTACGTGGATTACAACATGGCGGGCGAAAATCCAGTTGCAGTTTTATATATTCTATTATACTCAGTTGGTTAAAGTTTTGGCTTCTATACTCCATGAAATTAGTAGAATATCTTAGATATTTGTGCTTCATCCAATATCTTTTCATGGAAATATTCTTCTGAGCATTCTTGAATTTTTACTCCACAAAGCAGTATCATGTTGACAATTTTGACATTATTGGTTCCTGGATAAATTAATTTATAAATATTTAAAATTTATTCTTGAACTTGTTTTATTGAATTATTATGTCATTGTTATCATCCTCGTGTTTATATTATGTTGAAAGTCATCTGTGGCCTGTAGTGCATAGATGGACTTGGTATGATTATGACCAGGGATTATTTGGTATAATCATGATTGTAATGTTATAAATGATGTGGTAAAAGTCCTTATTGGCCCGTAGTGCATTGATGGACAGTTGTTGGAATAATCATGACCATTGATGAAAACACGAATATCCTTGGCCCGTAGTGCATGGATAATTTGTTGTTGTGATACTAATTAATATCCTTGGTTGTAGTGCAGGGATGATGTGGATTATTTATTGAGCTGAGTCTCAGCGATAAAAG
The DNA here is from genome assembly GCA_020205615.1 of Panax quinquefolius. NCBI lineage: Eukaryota > Viridiplantae > Streptophyta > Magnoliopsida > Apiales > Araliaceae > Panax > Panax quinquefolius. The sequence goes on along the minus strand of JAINUW010000459.1, from coordinate 73,564 downwards.
TGATGAAAAACCTTTTAAATCAATCATAGAAGATAGTAGATTTTATTCTCTACTTGACTCTTCTAATGGATTTCTTGTTCCGCTGCAGTTAAACTTGATGTTTGTTATATTGTGTTAGTTTAACACTGTTGAAGGCTAATGATAATTTAATCTACATTATCTTAGTCATAATATTTCTTACTGGGCTAGTTGAGCTCACCCTTTTGCTTTCATTATTTTCTTCAGGAAATGAGAACGTAGCAGGGACTAGTCGGGGAACGGAGTGACGGTCCAGAGGATAACATTAGTAGTCCTCACTATTCTATGAAATAGTGTGATAATAAATGTATTGAAGACTTATTTTGAGTTTGAATCACCTGCAAAGACAATATTTGTATTAAAACTCACAGCTCATGTTGTATATTTAAGGTTGTATTTGTATTCTGTACCATGTATTTGGCGACTCAGAATAGGTGATGTGTACCTATTTTGGGGGCGTCACAGTAAACACAATAAGAAAATAAATTGTAATTACACTAGCAAAATAATTATTTGTATTAAAAAATAATCCAACAATTACCTTTGATTTTAAGGATCTTACTCTCAAACCCTTTTTAATTCCAGCCAAATTCTCTCATTCTCCTCGTTCTTCTTCCGCCTCTTTCTTTTGTTTTTGCTTTATTCCCACGACTCATTAGGCGTAATAAGGTAAAGCTAGGGTTTACTTAATTATTATTAATTAATATGTTTTATTAATTCTTTTAATTTTATTAGGATTTAAAATTACACAAATATAATTTAGACCCAATTAATTTTAATTGCCCAAATAAATTAACTACAATTTGACCCAAATATTAGAAAAGTCCAATTAAATATTTTACAGCTCACTTAAATATTTTATTATTACTTTATTGGGTATAACATCACCTTCCCCTTAAAATGGATTCCATCCTCGGAATCAAAAGAACGGAACGTACCTAATTATCGAAAAAAAATGCGGATATTCGGCCCGAATAGACTCCTTCATCTCCCAAGTAGCTTCCCGCTCCGAATGGTTTTTCCACAAGACTTTAACAAAAGGAATTGTTTTCCTTCTCATAATCCGTTCTTGACGATCTAGAATCGCCTCGGCTTCTTCCTCACAAGTAAGATCTTCTTGAATCTTATGTAACGGGTATTGCACAACATGAAGCAAATGATAGTTATATTTTCTTAACACCGAAACATGAAATATATTATGCACATGAGATAATTGTTGAGGCATAGCCACCCGATATGCCACTTCTCCAACTCTCTCAAGGACTTCAAAAGTGGCAATGAAACGCGGACTAAGCTTCCCTTTCAAACCAAACCTTCAAACACCTTTCCATGGAGAAAGTTTCAAAAACACGTGTTCACCAAGTGTGAATTCAAGAGCCCTCCTATGAATATCAGCATAACTCTTTTGTCGCGATTTAGCTTCTTTCAATTTTTCTTTAACCACTACTACCTTCTCTGTAGTAATCCTAACCAAATTGGGTCCTTCTATTACCCTTCTCCAACCTCATCCCAACAAGTCAGAGCTCGACACTTCTTACCATACAAGGGTTCAAAAGGAGCAATACCAATACTAGCTTGCCAACTGTTATTATATGCGAACTCCACCAAACTCAAATAATCATCCTAGTTTCCTGTCCACTCTAAAGCACAAGATCGCAACATGTCTTCTAATGTCCGAATAATTCTCTTTGATTGTCCATCTGTTTGCGGGTGAAAAGTTGTACTATAATTAAGTCGTGTTCCCCAAGCTCGTTGAAATCCTTTCCAAAATCGAGAAGTAAACTGCGGATCCCGATCCGAAACAATAGAAATTGGAGTCCCATGAAGCCTAACAATCTCACGTTAAAAAATATCTGCTAACTTATTTACCGAAAAATCCTCACGAATAGCCAGAAAATGTGCCGATTTGGTCAACCGATCAACTACCACCCAAATAGCATCATTCTTTTTAAGAGTTCTCGGTAATCCAATCACAAATTCCATCGAAATGTCATCCCATTTCAACACAGGAATCTCTAACTATTGCAACAAACCACCAGGCCGCTGATGCTCTATTTTCACTTCGCGAAATATAAGACATCTACTCACAAATTCAGCTACATCCCTTTTCATTTCGCTCCACCAAAAATTCTCCTTCAGATCCTTATACATCTTTGTAGACCCAAGATGAATAGAAAATGGCGAACTATGAGCTTCAGTCAACACTGCCCCATGAATCATTGGATCCACTAAAACACATAATCGTTTACCAAACTATATCACACTTTGCTCATCAATGTGAAACTCTTTCTGCCTACCCTCATCCATATTCTGCGCTATAGCCAACAACTCGCCATCCTCCTTTTGGGCTTCTTTAATACGCAAAATAAGAGAAGGTTTCACCCTCATATCTGCTACCAACCCATCAAAACTTTTAGCATATAGCACCAAACCCACATGCTCTGTGACAATTCGAGAATTTAGACAATTTTATAAAATCTTAAAAGATTGAATATAGGTTAAATAATAGACCTAGACAGAAAATAAGTGTATGTATTTGACATTTTTGGGAATGAATTTTGTGAATTTAAAAACTTTTGGTGAAGGTCTACAATGTTAAGAATATCTGTGTATATGGTCATATATGTGTACAGTATGTGGTTAAGGGTCAAGGGTTGACCAGATAAACTATATCAGTCATAAACCTAATAATATATTAATAACCTCGACGTTCAGTTAGAAAACCTTAATGACTGATAAGAAACCCTATTACCGGCTATGAAAACCCTAATTTCAAAACTGGGGATCTGAAACCCTAATTTGGATTATTAAAACCCTAATTGATTATTAGAAAACCTTAAGTGTCTAACTAGAAACCCTAACGTACAATTATGGAACCTAAATGCTAAATTAGCAATTTTAATTAAGGATATTAACCTTAATTGTCAAGCTTGAATGTGATTAGAAAATGTTAATGTAATTAGAAAATCCTAATTATAATTTAGAAATCTTAATTTTCTATTTTTAGAACTTAATTAGAAAAGCCTAGATTATAAATTTGTGTAATTTTAGGGTTAAACCCTAAGGGTCAAACCCTAAGAGTTAAAACCTAATGATTGTGAGAAGTTACCAAGTTGCCATTCACTTTATAAGCCAAATGACCAAACTACCCTTTCTAATATTATAATGAGGTGGAGTGTAGATCTAACCCTACTTGTGGTTGGTGACCAACCCTAGGCTAGCCATGTGGTCTAAAAAGCAACTTTAATCAGCCAACAACTGATCACATGATCAACCGTTGCATTTTTTCATTTTATATATAGATCAAAGAGAGGGAAAGTCACCAAACCAAGCTCATTTGCATCCTTACACTCAACCAAACTTTTCTCTCTCCTTAGCCACGAAAATATTAAGTGAGTTACTGGCTTCTTTTATCACGATTAATACTATCATGAATTTTGCTTCTGCAATTAGGGTCCATATGAAATTTTGTTGATGTGATTATTTGCTCTGCAGATTTGTGACATGGTTCTTTATTGCAAGATATCCGAATGTCACTCTTATTGTGCTTGAATCGGACAAAACTTCATTTTAAGCGAGATCCATGGTGGGTTCAGTAGTTTTGTTCTATTAAGTGGACATAGTTGTAATCGTTTATCATCTTGACTGCTATAGATTCTGTGTGGCTACTAACTTCATATTTCCTAAGATTGTCTATCAATCTGGCGGTGAGTTTAAGGACATATTTGATGTTGATCATTTCATAACATCCTTGAGGGATTAGTTTCGGATTTTGAAAGAGCTTCCACCATGACTTAAGCTGGTTTTGTTTTGGAGAGGCTCAGATCAATGCTTCCTGCTAGCAGTGAAACTCAAGCCAGCGATAATGAGGGGACAAACACTTGTAGTGGATCAAAAAATGGGTACCTCATTTATATATGAACAATAGTGACTATATATCTCGCTATTATAATTGATCCAAATTTGGAGCGAGTAGGGAGCCAGAGACGACAAGGAGAATGTTGGTCCCACAAGTGGGCAAGTCGATCTGAAGCTTTTTGTAACAACTTGCTTTAATGATGTAACAACTCGCCTTTAAACTAAGTTTCTAATTCCTTGAATTTATTTTGTGGATGTAGTAATTTGAAACTGTAAACGAATGGTATTATTGGGATGTATTTTGAATGGTTGATACATTTTGGCTTTAAATTTAAATGAGAATTTAGACCTTTTACCTATATATCATGACATTAGCGAGTTAAAGCCTTTGGTAATATAGGTGAATCACAATTTTTTTTTATTTTTTTCCAAGTCAATCTACAACATTTTAAAAACGTTGTGTAAATGTGCTTAAACGTTGTCTGATATACTAAACAACAACATTTTTATCCAAAAAATTTTGCGGAAACATACCTTCTACAACGTTTTTAAGCATATGCTAATTTTAGAAAAACAAGTCTACAACATTTTTTCCTAAAAAACGTTATGTATTATGCTTAACTACAACATTTTAAAAACGTTGTGTAAGGGTGTCAAATAGATAACACCCTTAACCACGACGTTTTTCTGACTAAAATCACAACGTTTTTTCCGCGTTGTCTATTTACTGTTTTGTAGTAGTGTCATATGATTGTGAAAAGTTCCTGAACTCATAAGTGTAGTAAGTTTGACGAACTGGGTAGAACTAAGTGTGAATGGAGTATTGAGGATAATAGGAATAAATAGTCTATTTAAGAAAATGATTATTAGTGGAGATATAAGTTTTCCAAAACTCATAGCTATGCTAGACTTCGAAATTTTAACATCAAGCTAAATACGCACTATGTGCTTTTAAAAAAAATGTAGACTCGTAATCATTTTTGGAACGATATAAAGTGTAGTCTATGCTACTTATTTCGGCTAGACGCAAATGATTTGAAATATCAAAATATATTTTTATTTATCACTCATATACCATGTAACCTGGTGCAGAGATGATAAAAAGTTGATAGAGTTATAAATACAGGAATACATAGTGTGAATTCGATCTAAAAATCATTGTTCCACTATTGTATGATGTGTTATGATGAAAGTCATACAATGACGGCATCCTCAAATGGATCATCTAATGCAAAGACGGCATCATCACGATCGCGTCATTCTCAAACATATTTTCAAAAAAATTTAATTGCCAACGGGGTTTGGCTACACGTAAATAATTCGATTGAATTGAATTATTGATATGAGTCTATGCTATTAGATTCAGCTAGACTAATGTTTATAAAAACTCAAAGTGTTCATTGAACGAAATTTCCCAAACCAAATTGTTTTGGTGCGGAATCTAAAAAGACTGAGGTAAGAAATTTTGTGCGCCTAAGGCGGATGGGATAGAAGGAACGGGGCAGACTTGTTCCAACCAGCAGTACTTGGCCAGTATAGGGCATATCGGGCTAATTAACCTTTGTGTCCCTAAGTTATGATGGTTTGCGGATGAATTTCTATAAAACCTTTGCGAAAATGATAGACAAATAGTCTATATGACTCCTCAACACAATTTGAATTTTTTTTCTCTTGTGAGGGATGTATTGGGTAGCATGTGATGCTGTGTTTGCAAGGTACGAGGTGTTAGTTGAATTTCGGGGACGAAATTCTTAGAAGAAGGGGTGAATGTCACAACCCGAGAATTTAGACAAGTTTATAAAATCTTAAAAGATTGAATAGAGGTTATATAATAGACCTAGATAGAAAATAAGTGTATGTATTTGACATTTTTGGGAATGAATTTTGTGAATTTAAAAACTTTTGGTGAAGGTCTACAATCTTAAGAATATCTGTGTATATGGTCATATATGTGTACAGTATGTGGTTAAGGGTCAAGGGTTGACCAGATAAACTATATTAGTCATAAACCCTAATAATATATTTAGAACCTCGACGTTCAGATAGAAAACCCTAACGACTGATAAGAAACCCTATTATCGGCTATGGAAACCCTAATTTCAGAACTGGGGATTTAAAACCCTAATTCGGATTATTAAAACCCTAATTGGGAAGCTTGAAGATAAGTGTTACAGTTTTTATGTTATTTATCTAATTAGGGTAACCCTAATTGATTATTAGAAAACCTTAATTGTCCAACTAGAAACCCTAGCTAATGTACAATTATGGAACCTAAATGCTAAATTAGCAATTTTAATTAAGAATATTAACCTTAATTGTCAAGCTTGAATGTGATTAGGAAATGTTAATGTAATTATAAAATCCTAATTATAATTTAGAAATCTTAATTTTCTATTTTTAGAACTTAATTAGAAAAGCCTAGAATATAAATTTGTGTAATCTTAGGGTTAAACCGTAAGGGTCAAACCCTAAGGGTTAAAACCTAATGATTGTGAGAAGTTACCAAGTTGCCATTCATTTTATTAGTCAAATAACCAAACTACCCTTGCTAATATTATAATGAGGTGGAGTGTATATCTAACCCTACTTGTGGTTGGTGACCAACCCTAGGCTAGCCATGTGGTCTAAAAAGCAACTTTAATCAGCCAACAACTGATCACATGATCAGCCATTGCATTTTATCATTTTATATATAGATCAAAGAGAGGGAAAGTCACCAAACCAAGCTCGTTTACATCCTTACACTCAACCAAACTTTTCACTCTCCTTAGCCACAAAAATATTAAGTGAATCAGTCACTAGTGTGATCATTAGCAAGCCAGGATCAAGATCATCGATCAGAAATCAAGTATGGAAGCATAGTAAAGGTATAAATCCTAATTCTAGAAATCCTTAGATCTGATGTTTGATGTTGTGATTTGTTGTTTAGAAATGTGTAATAAGGTGTCATTTAGTCATCTGGGTTGTTAAATCCCAGATCCATAACATCAAAGTGCACGAAATAGCATTTTTTTGAAATCTGGAAAACTGGAAATTTTTGGCCTGACAGTCATATGTCTGAGCTTCTAGATTCTTCTATGTTAGATGTTTATGGTGTTTTATGTTATGAATCTATAGTATGTCATGTGATCTTTGTTCTGAAACTTGAATCAGGGTCATAGCATGTCTAGATCGTAAGTTATGCATGGTCAAACCTAGTTGACCGATCACAAAACTATTTTCTAGGCAACCTAGAATATCCAGTTTCCGTTTGACAAGTTTTTACAGGCTCTAGATCTTGTTGATTTTTATGTTTTTGGTCATGTTTTTGATTGAAGGTTGTAGACCGGTATGAATAATACATAATCATGCTTCTAGGTTACACACATCCATAATAGAACCCAAGATTTTATTGGTCAAATAACCGTTGACCAAACTGCTCAAGAACATTTCTGGGTTTTCCAGAAATGTTCAAGAATAGTCTTTTTGTCCTACTTTGACCGGCTCAGATTGTACTTATGTGATGTTGTAAAGTTGATCTAGTGATTTTTTGTTGTACCTTGACATAACGACTATAGATCTGAACCTTAACATCACATTAAACGTAACCAGAACGTATATAAAATCGAGCCACAAGGTGGTCACTCGAAGCTGACTGGGTTTCTAGGAAACCCAGAAATCCCAGCAAGCCTCTGACATGCTTTTGTAAGGCTTATAATGATCAGATCTGATATAGTTTGGCTAGGGAATTAGTTTCTAGTTGTAGTATTACATGCATACTACATCATCAATGTCTTAGAAAGCCCAGAAACATTATAACCATGAAATTAGAATTGGTTAAACCCACTAACTTGAACATTGTCTTGCATTTCTGGGCAGCTCAAGAACACCTATAGCGACGGTTCTGTCGCTATAGGCCCATTTAGCAACAGATTAATTATAAATTTAACAATTTTATTAAATAAATTAGTATTAAATAGTTTTTAATTATTAAAATACATAATAAATTATTAAAAATTATTTTAAAGTCCAAAAATTAGTTTTTAATTATTTTAAGTATATTTCATAAATATTTACTATTTTTGAATATAAGTGGTATTTAATTTATTTAATTATAATATTAAATAAATTATTTAAAAATGATTTTAATACTTGAAAAATCATTTCAAAATTATATTATGGTATAAGAAAATATTTTAAGTTATTTTTAATGACTTTTAATATTTTATGATGAATTTCATTAATAAATTAATATTATTGGTAATTAATTTATTTAATAAATGTATTAAATAAATTATGGAAAAATAGAATTAATGCTTTAAAAATTATATAAAAATAATTGAAGTGTTATAAGAATATTTTAAGTTATAAAATATAACTTTTGATATTTTGCCATGAAAAATATTAATATTTTAATATTAATGGCGATAATTAATAATGGTTTTAATTACTTTAAAATCATTTAATGGTAATAATAAAGTATTAAAATACTTTGAGATATTATAAATATATTATAATATTATGTTAAGGATTTCATTAATATTTAATATTAAATAAATATTAATGATAATGGAATTAAATAGTATTTAATGCATATAAATATGATATTATTGATTGAAAAATCATAATAAATGGTAATAATTATCTAAAAATTATTATGGGCCTATGAAAATTATGTTAACTGATTTATAAATTACCTAAGATTATTGTTTAGTGTTTAGGCAGAGTTTAATTGAACTTAAACTCGATAATTATCCGACTAGGCTGTCGGGATGTAATAATAGTACCGAACTCAACTCAGACTACAATAGTTTGACTTGATACTATGTATTGTGTGCTGAATAGACTGATAGGATTATGTGGTAATGTGTTTAGGTTATTTTTTACTGTGATAATATTATTCTAAAATTTGGATATCGGTATTATCTATATTAGGTTTTCGGATAAAGCTAAGTTATATTTCGTAACGGTAATCAAAGGTACAAGCAAGTTTTTCTTAACTCTACTAAGAGTTGTTTCATTCAGATATGCTTATGGTTAATCATTGTTGATTGCCATGTATAATTGTACTCTGTACATATTGTATGTATAAGTCAGGTATGAAAGACTGATCACCTTCATTACCATTTGGTTTAGATATATTTGTTCATGTTTAATACTTGTTCAGTCAAAAGTTTGTTCGTGCTAATTCACAACTACACTGTGAATTATAGTCAGCTTATTATTCAGACTCTTTCAATCATGATATATCCTTAAATAGAATTTAAACTTGTTGGGAAACTTTCGTGCTCACCCTTGCTATATCTTGATAAAACATTGCAGATTAAGGTGAATGCGTCGGATATAAGGAAAGGTTAAGGACAGTTCCAGCTTTAGTTTGCATGTGCAGATAGATTGTAACAATAATGTATGATAAAATCTTTGTATGTCAGATAGGATAATGAATTATGTATAAGTTATGGTTACTCGACCTTGGGATTAGTATATAATGTTCAATGTATAAACAATTTAGGTTTGTATCTTTCGCAATAGTTATAGAAATAGTGCACCAGATCCGTGGTGATTTAGGACCCGGATTTGGGGGCGCTACATGCTCTATATCTGATATAAGTTGAGGTTGTGTAACCAAGGCAGCTACACCCCCTGAACTCTTCCGGCTAAGAGCATCTGCAACCACATTAGCCTTACCAGGGTGATACTGAATCTTGGCATCATAATCCTTGAAAAGCTCCAACCAACGCCTGTGCCTCATGTTAAGCTCATGCTGAGTAAAAATATATTTAAGGCTCTTGTAGTCGGTGAAAATATCACAAGTCTCTCCATATAGATAGCGCCTCCAAATCTTTAGGGCAAAAATAACTGCTGCTAACTCGAAGTCATGGGTAGGGTAATTCACGTCATAAGGTTTAAGTTATCTGGAAGCATACGCAATTACCTTACCATGTTGCATCAAAACACACCCTAATCTCTTCTTGGAACATCACTGTAAATTTGATAACCTCATGTCCCCGACGGTAATGTAAGCACTGGAGCAGACACAAGCCTCTTCTTAAGCTCCTCAAAACTTTTCTCATGTTCCTCATTCCACACAAACTTTGTGCCCTTCTTCATCAACTGAGTTAATGGCAAAGCTAATAAAGAGAAACATTCCACAAATCGCAGGTAGTACCCTGCCAAACCAAAGAAACTCCTTACTTCAGTTACCGTGGTAGGTCTTGGCCAATTAGTGATAGCCTCAACCTTTGCAGGATCCACCTTAATACCTTCAGCAGACACTACATGTCCCAAAAATGCTATCTATTCTAACCAAAACTGGCATTTAGAGAACAGAGAACTTATCAAATAACTTATTCTTTTGCAGAACCCCCAAAATAGTACGAAAATGCTCTTTATGCTCCTCCTTAGACTTGGAATACAACAAAATGTCATCAATGAAGATAATGACAAATTGGTCTAAGTACTCGCTAAAAACCCGATTCATCATATCCATGAAAACTGTCGAAGCATTAATCAACCCAAATGACATCACCAAAAACTCATAGTGCCCATACTGAGTACGAAAAGTTATTTTTAGAATGTCCTCTTCCCTCACCTACAATTGATGGTACCCCGACCTCAAATCTATCTTTGAAAAGAACTTTTCCCCTTGGAGCTGATTGAAAAGGTCATCTTTCCGTGGCAATGGATATTTGTTCCTGATAGTGATCCACTTTAGCTCTCTATAATCTATACACAATCTCATAGATCCGTCCTTCTTCTTTACGAACAAGACTGGAGCACCCCATGGTGATACGCTCGGTCTAATGAATCCACGATCTAACAACTACTGCAATTGCTCCTTCAACTCCTGTAACTCTAATGGAGCCATCCTATAGGGTGCCTTAGAGAGAGGTTCCACTCCAAAAATGAGCTCAATAGTAAACTCGACTTCCCTTGGTGATGGAAATCCTGGCAGATCCTTAGGAAATACCTCAGGAAATTCTAGCACAACTAGATAGTCATCAAGTTGGAGCTCATCCCTCGAGGTATCCTTCATATAAGCCAGATAACAATCATGTCCCTTAGCAATCATTTTTCTAGCCTTCAAAGCTGAGATAAACTTTACAACACCATTCGGCTTGGAACATTGAAACTCGAATTCTGGAGCCTATAAGGTTCCAAAAATAACCTTCCTCGCCTAATAACCAATAGTGGCTCGATGCTTACTCAGCCAATCCATACCCAAGATGATATCAAAATCATGCATCACCATCGGAAGTAAGTTAGCTGCGTACACCCTCCTCGCTAAATTCAAAGGACACTCGCGAAATTGCTCAGAAATAATCACAGAATTTCCCATCGGGGTAGCAATAGATAAATGAGGATCTAATATATAAGAAGACACTCCAAGATGACGAACAAATGAAAGTGCAACAATAGAGTGTGTAGATCCAATGTCAAACAAAAATGATGCCTCATGATTTCCTATAAGAAAGATGCTTAAAATAGTACCTGGTGCTTGGGCCGCTTGATTAGCTGTCAATGCAAATACTCTCCCACCGGTGTTGCGCTGACCACCATTACCAGCATTACCGCCTCCCCCATTACCACGTTGAACTGTGTAGTCCCTTGCCTTATGTCCCATTTGTCCACATAAGAAACATGCCCCTATCTCTTTATAGCACGCCCTACCAGCATGATACCCACCACAAGTAGCACATGGACCAGGTGGAAGTGGAAAAAGGTTCGGATTGCCCCCACATGCCGGTCCTGGATACCGCCCCTGAATTTGACCCTATCGGTGATGCTGACCCTGATTCTGATTTTACCAAAAACCCCTGTTCTGTTGAAATCCCCTATTTTGATAATGCCCTCAAGCTTGCCACTGACCCTGCTGCTGACCTCCACGACCACACTACTGCATTGGGTAAGCAAAATCCCTTCGAGGATTAAATCACTGACCCAATGGAGGCTCATTCAAACTATTTTGCCTTCTATTCTGATTTCTGAAAAACTTCCCCATTCATTGCCCTTGCTGATCATCTCTCTCTCTCTCTCTCTCTCTCTCTCTCTCTCTCTCTCTCTCGACTCCCTTCTAATTTGGAAGCTCGAAATTCCGTGTGTTCCATTTCCGCACTCTTAGCTACATTAGCCACCTGTGATACATCTGTAAATATGGTGTTGATGATCGTTCTCCTATACTCATATTTTAAGGCACATTTGAACTTTTCTGCCTGTTGTGCAGCTGTCCCAGCTATTGAACCCGTAAAACCAGCCAATCTAGTAAACCTCGCTATGAAATCGGTAATAGTCTCATCCTCCTTCTGCCGAATGGACATAAATTCCCTGATGTATGCATCCCTATCAGCATTTGGGAAGTACTGCTGATAGAAAAGGTCATAAAAATCGCTCCATATAAGTCCATCCATAAATCTATCTCCCTGTGTAGCCTTCAACGATTTCCAACATCGTTGAGCATCATCCTCTAGCATATAAACTGCTAATCTCACCTTCTAATTTTCTGAACACCTAGTAAAAAATCTTCTCCAAGTGGGCGATCCAATTCTTCGCATCAATTAGAGTCGAAGAAAAATGAAAAGATTTAGGCTTCTGCTTAATGAACCTCTCCAATAACATACAACGGCTGAACTTGCTGACCCACTTTATCCTTGGGAGGAACATCCTGCTCATGTTGTGGTATCTCTGCATCATCCCCCATGCCATTTGCATGATGATTTCCTTGCATCTATGGAATACCCTGCATCACTGCCTGCGTAACCGCCTCATTAACCATTTGTGCTACCATAGTCGGGGTTATTGTTGCATTACCCAGATTCCCATCGTTTCCACCCTGGTTAACAACCTCAACCTGGGGCTGCCTCTGACCCCTCCTACAGTTATTACCCTGCCTCCCAGCAATTCTCGAAGACCTACGAGCCATCTACAATACAAAATCAAACAGATGAGAATAAACAAATCAAAACAAATAATCAAGGTCAAATTTATGCAGAACGAAAATCAAACGTAATACAAATCTTATAACTACCCAGTGGTCTACCCATAACTCACAGGTCAAGCCTAAAAAGGCAATCTACAAGATCATAACCTAAGCTCTAATACCAACTCTGTAACACCCTCTTTCCCAAAAAGAAAAGGGATGTCACGCACAAACATAATAAATACAAACCTCAAATAAATCTCAAAATATCTCCAATGAAATTGAATACCAAATGTCACATACTCTAATTTAAATAGAAGGAACTCCACATTTACATAGTCTTTACTATTAAAAATAAATGCGAAAATGGCCCAAACATCCATATATAGAATATTAGGAGAACCATGTCTAATAATAATTCTCAAAACTAATCTACTCATTTAGATCAAAGGTAGCTCTCATCCCACAAATCCTGATCACCCATGATTACCTGCAAGAAAAAGAACACATCATGAGCCAATTGCCCGTACGGATATAAAAATAGACATATATAAACAATATATATATGTACCGAAAGAACTAAATGAACGAACAATTACAACTACTAACCAAATATGAATATATCGAATTTGGTGAGATAAGATACAAATAATTAACTTTGTCAAACCGACAACTATAGTCAAAAGAATTCCAAACAAATAAGGCTGAATCAAATGGTTATACGGTAACAATTTCATACTGAGCTCAAATACAAATAGCCAAAGGCTAACAAAATACATTGGTACCATGATGTGTACAAATCAAATCGGATAGTACGCACGACACACATGTCACTAATCCGCCAAATATATCAAATCAAATCAAATACTAGGTCGAACCATACGTATCCTGAACAACATATCAAATGGCCAAAGCTCATACCCAAAGCATACAAAAGGATACGCCGTGGACTAATCACACCGCCATGAAAGGTGTCATGCCCTTGTGTCAAGAGGACATGCTTGTGGTACCCCCACAGGTGGTTAGCTTAAGTATACCGTAAGGATTAAACTACAAAATGTAAGCTAAAAGGGTTCAAATCACAAGGCTTACATGACCATCTCCGAATGATATCGAATCATCAATACGAACATACCCAATTATCACAAAATATCAATGATCAAAATAACTCCCGAATATGAACAAAATTATGCGAAGAATGATACAAACGAATAAAGTCTCCATAATATATTGACACGATTAACTAGTTCAAAGAGTAAAAATACGAATTCTAATATCAACGCCAAAACGAAACAATCACAATAAATTTGACAACAAGGAATAATCTTGATAGGCAATACCAAATTTATACACGAGTAACAAACGAACAAATTAAATTTAAAAGAGTATTGCTAAAAAAGTATGGAATCCGTACCTTAATATAGTAACAAAATAATTCGCCGAATCCAACTATCACTTGCTAGACTCCCCAATCCGATCTAATTATCAAAATAAAATATAATACATATAATTAAATTATGAACTTATACAATTTATATTTTCATTAATTCAATAATTTTAATATATTATATTCAGTTTGTAATCAAAATGTACATTTTAATTATAATATTAATATTATAATATTATTTATTATTTTCCCCTTATTAAATTTCTATAAATCTTATATATATATATATATATATATATATATATATATATATATATATAACTTACGGGATCATGAATATTAATTATTAACATAACTGCCATAACACTTGATGTTTCAACAACTGAATTCATTTGTAAATCAATTGTAAATAAAAATTTCATTAACAAATTCAATTAATCAAACGACAAAATAAAATTTTAAAATAGATTGTAAACACAATAAGAAAATAGATTGTAATTACAGTAGCAAAATAATTATTTGTATTAAAAAATAATCCAACAATTACCTTTGATTTTAAGGATCTTACTCTCAAACCCTTTTTAATTCCAACCAAATTCTCTCATTCTCCTCGTTCTTCTTCCGCCTCTTTCTTTTATTTTCGCTTTATTCCCACAACTCATCAGGCGTAATAAGGTAAAGCTAGGTTTTACTTATATATTATTAATATGTTTTATTAATTCTTTTCTTTTAATTTTATTAGGATTTAAAATTACATAAATATAATTTAGACCCAATTAATTTTAATGGCCCAAATAAATTAACTACAGATTGACCCAAGTATAAGAAAAGTCCAATTAAATATTTTAAAGCTCACTTAAATATTTTATTGGGTATTACATTTATGGACTATAGAACCATGACATTAGAACACCTAAACAATCAACAGAATCAAAGTTATTAGCAGACAAAGTAGGTTGACCAAGCACACAATGGGTTTTTTGGAAATTCCAGAAAACTGAAGAACATGTTTTTTGACAGGGTTTGACCAACCCATATCTAATTTATGTGATGTAGTTAAGCTACCTAAGTGTAGTACTTTTGTTCTTTGACATGTTATCTATAACAGTGTGACAGTTTAACACCAAAACATTACACAAAAACCAAGTTATTGAAGCTCTAAAGTAGCTACCTAAGACTATCTGGATTTCTGGGTAACCCAGAAAGCTCATATCAATCCTGACAGCTACTTTGGATGCTTATATCTTCATGTTATGTAGTAGTTAGACCATGAAATTTGTTTGTACTTGTAGTCTTACACTAGTACAACACCATGATTACACTCTCAAGCCCAGAATCCAAACCAGTTAGGAATTAACCATGGTCAAAGTAGCCCCAAGGGCATTGACCATGGTTGTTCTTCAGTGATGAAGAACACCAACTGCGACAGTTTTGTCGCTAAAGCATATAGCGATAGTTTTATTAAAATTAATTAATTAATTTCCAATGCATCAATAAAAGTAAATAATAAATAATAAAATTTCAAAAACCAGTTTTAAAAATTATTTGAAGTTATAAAAATTAACTATTGATAATTTCGCATAATTTTCATTACTATTTTAATTTATCTAAATATTAATGATATTAAATTTATTTAATAATTATATTAAATAAATTATTTACAAATGAGTTTAATATTTTAAAAATCATTTTAAATGATAAAAAGTGTTAAAAATATTGAAGTTATAAAAGATGACTTTTAATATTTTTAGATAAATTTCATTAATAACATAATATTAATTATAATAAATTTATTTAATAATTGTATTAAATAAATGGTTTAAAATGATTTTATGATTTAAAAATCATTTAAAATGATATAAATGATTTAAAAATATTTTAATTTATAATAAAAGACTTTAATATTTTGATGAGAAATGCATAAATATTTTAATATTAATGGTAATTATGTAAAATGATTTAAAATATTTTAAAAATCATTTAAAGGTGATATTTGTGTTTTAAAAATATGTTAAGTTATTATAAATAACTTCAAATATTTTGACAAGGATTTCATTAATATTTTAAACTATTTATGTATTAATGATAATGGAATTATTTAGTATTTAAATCATTTAAAAATGATATCAGTGTTTGAAAAATCATTATAAAATATAATAATTATTTAAAAATTATTATAAGCTTCCAAAAAGTATTATAAAAGATAATATAATTATCTAAAATAATATTGAAGCTGTGGACTAAAGTTTTATTAAAAATAAACTCGTTAATTATCTGATAGGGTGATCGGGATACCGAATTAATACCAAAATCCAACTAGACTAAAATAATTTGACCTGATAAGTGTTTTTATAGGTTCTAAACACTGTTGTGACTACATGATTATGTGTATAAGTTATACAATGACTTTAACTAGCAGTATTATGTGATGTGATGTGTTACGCTAACTGTGAAACCAATATTATTGATCATAGGTCTTTCAAACAAAGCTAAGTTAGATTGTGTAGCAGTAGTCAGCGACCAAGGCAAGTTTCCTAACTCAAACTTGAGTTATTATTTTTCAAGCATGTTAGTGGATAATTATTGATGATTATTCAACATCTAAGATTGTTATTGAATATTGGTATGTATTGCAATTTCTTTAACTCAAATTCGAATTATTATTTACCATCATGTTAAGTAGGTAATTATTGTTGATTATACCACATCTAAGATTATTATTGATCATTCGCAATTAGTGCAAGTTTATTGACTCAAATTGAGTTTTAAATTTCAAAAGCATGACTGGTGAATAACTATTGTTGGTAATTCACATCTATAAATAGTATTGTTGATTACAAATAGTGCAATTGAGTTCTGTCTATTATTGAACAGTTTATGACTTAGGTCTCAGCTAATTGTTTTGGTGAGACTAATATTTGTTGAAACTTGATACGTTCTAGTATTTGAACTACGTTGTTATTCAAATATCAATGCCAATTATTTTGACTAGATCAATATAAATATTATATGTTGAAATATTTAGCATTTTTTAAATCCAAACCATATTGTTATGGTACGAACTCTTGATGTAAGACTAAGATGAACAAACCTTATATAAAAGGGGACTTTAGGGTCGGACAACCGACTATTGCGCTATTTTTTAGTATTAGGAATAATATAGGGTACAAGGAGTTGGCTGCTCAAAATTCTTGCAAAGAATTAACTTATAATTCTGAGGTAATTCAGTATTGAACGTCTGATAATTCATCTATTAGTTCATGATCCCATTATGATCACTCATCATGAAATTTGGGAATATCCCACGTTATTATTGCAGTATTATTATCTCTTGATTATCAATTGAACATTATTGAAACTTTGAAAGAGTTTTACTCTTTCATCATTGAATTGTTGTTTAGTATGAAATTCGATAAAGTCTTGTTATTGATAAATGATTTATTCAACTACTTCGATATCCGTTGAATATTATTGAATTCCTATCGAATCTAGAATCTAATATTCTTAATTCATATTTCTTATTGTATGCTTTAATTTGCGGAGCAAACTCGTTGCTAACCTTTGCTTAAAAATAATATTTCAGCTAATGACGAGGTAGCAGGAGGGGCAGATAAAGACAAGAGCAAGGAAAAAATTCACGAGTAGTTATTATAACTTTACTTATTATGTTGTTATATATAAACTTTTTTGTATATCTAAAGGCATGTAAGCTATGTTAAGGTTAGACAATTTGTCATATTGTATTAATTATATTAAGTAATTATACTTATGGTGTAATTTATAAATGAATATGTAGTTAGATGTGATATGTATGATGGATCGTGAGCACCAAACCCGAGATTAGGGAACTCGAATTTGGGGGCGTCACAGGTTGGTATTAAAGCTATAGGTTATAAACCTTAAGTGGGGGGGGGGGGATGTAAGACCCAGAATTTTATGAAATAAAAGTATTCAATTTTTTATAATTATTATTCTATTTAGTAAATGGTTCAATTGATAAAAGGTAAAAGTTAAGGGTGATATGTGAAAAATTTTCAAAGTAAGAAAGTTGTCATAAAATAATCGGTGATAAAAGTACAGTAATGCGTGTGGTTGCATAGTAGCACACGGTATTGATTATTGATGTTTACGTGAGAAGTCACTCAATTTTATTCAATTATTGCCATAGTAACTGCTGCATAGTATCTCACGTTATTGATTCAATTATTGTCACAATATTTTATATTATTAAATCAATAATTGAGACGAAAAAGTTATTCATATTATTATTTGCATTATTGATAATGTCTAGAAAGTTCTGTCGAGAAAAGGGGTTTGGTCACCTAATTGCGCGCCAAAAAGGAGAAATCTTTATCGGAAAGCCCCCTCTTTCCTGGGAATGATCTGGTTGTTAATATTGTGAGTTATAATATTAATGATGAATGTTATTAAAAATAGAATTTGAGTTCCGAGATGAATTTGGAGACACGGACGAGATATTTGAGATCGAGACGGTGAAATTAGTAAAAATAGACTATAAACACAAAAATTATCGGGGTTGACTTTTTTGTCAAAAAGTCAACAGTTGACTTTTTTGGAAAAAGTCAAACTTCAAAATTTTCAAAATAAAATTGTTGATAAAAATATTTCCATTGTGTTGGGATTATTAGTGTTAGTGGAAATCGACATTTATTTGGATAATAGTTGATTTTTGGATTTTAAATTGACCAAACGGGTAATTAATCAGATAAATGAGCAATTAATTGCTATTAGTTCACATAAAAAGAACAATTTATTCACATGCATGGAACTATTGGTTCACATGCATGTACTATTAGGGGAGGTTGTGCAAGATTCATAATACTTGAATGACTAAATTAAAGATAGATGCAATGATGAAGGTACTAAATTATAATAAGTCGAGCCCATAAACGTGCAATTATCGAAACTATGTTTTCCTTTAAAAAGAAGCTCATTTCTTCTTTCATTCTCATCAATTCACGAAGACTCACAAGAGCAACTATAGAGAGAGAAATTATAGAGAGGAAGAAGAAGAGTATTCTGTTACATCACTATTGCAGTATCCAGACTTCTACTAAGGTAAGGGGTGTTATTTCTATTCATACAGTATTGTTCATTCATACAGTACTATTCATGGATACTATTTATATATACAGTACTATTCACGGAGTACTATTCATAGGTACTATTCATAAATACTGTACTATTCATAAAGTACTATTCACGGGGTACTGTAGACACTAAAAAAATTTTGCACTACTATTACTTACATCAGGAGGGCAGAATTGTCTTTCAGAGATAACCCTGGAGGACTGTTGGGTAAAATCTAATTACGTACGACACATAAGTATACGTGGTCAACAAGTAATATAATAGTAAGTATAGTATCATTCCCACAAAGAATTAGTATGAATTCAACCCTCATAATTATCAATCTTATATTAATCCAAATTTTATTAAACAATCCAATATAAGAATTATAATTATAAAAACTAAATATTATTAAAAATACTAAGATCACAAAATAATCACAAATCTTAAAAACTAAAATTTCAAACAAGTATTGGAGAATTAGGCTTACAACTTCACCCTAAGCTTCACTCTGATTATTACCCTTTATTCCAGTTTAACTCACTATTCCAGTTTATTACTCAAGAACACTCAAGTAGAATTAGCCACCTCTTGATGCACTAACACCATAATAACTTAAATCCACAAATTAGATAGAATTAAGTTAAACACCTTAATTAACTAACTCACTATATCTCTATGTGAATTTCAATTAAAGAAGGTTTAAGTTCAAGTTCTCTATCCGATTACATGCGATGTTAAGCATATCTCTACCCTAACATTCATCATGATTCCATTCATTCAAAGAATTCAAGAACACATGCTATATTAACTAAGTCTAGACTCGTACTTCCTCTCTCGAATCCATACAAGTCCACAAAGAATTGGTGATCAGATAATTCATAAATTCAAGCATGAATTAATATATATAAACTAAGGAATAGCTTATTAAACAAAAAATCAAAGTTACATAGTCATTATTCCACTTAAAGATCCATCATAAGCCTAAAAAGTAATTTAGCTCATCATCAATGAAATAAAAACTAAATTAATTAAAGAAAACATCATCCCAATTACAGAAATTAAGCTAAAGAAGAAGAATAAATCCAGAACCACCCTTCTTTATAGCCCAATCTACAATTGTTGTGAAACTCCTTCAAAAATTCTCCACAATGCTCTTGCTGCAAAATATGTCTTCAATGATGTTAATTGCCTTCTATAATATATCAATCTTGTTGTTTATTGTTAATTATATCATTAAGACATGTATTCTGACTCTAGTTCCTTGCCAATATGAGTTCCAAGCCATCCCAAACACTTGTCTTCACGTTACTGTAACATTAGAAATAAACCAGGAAACTGCTCTGCCCCGTACCCCGCCCCGGCGAGGGTGTTGCCTTGCAAATGGCCAGCCCTGGCTAGCTATTGAACTGTTAACTCATATCAAGACCCTCCGCCCCGGCGGGGGTGTTATGCACTAAAAAGTCAGCCCCGACTGAGGTATGTTCTTTTAGTTGTCCTCTTTAAGCTCCAAACTTGCCAAAATTTTCCAAAACTCCACCCTTTTTGTCCAATAGCCATTCCACCAATACTAAAGACAAAATAATACTAAACAAGTAAAAATAAAACATAAAATCAAGGAATTAACACCGATTTAGCTTGAATTAGGAGCCGATTTGTGGGTATAAAACTCACTTATCAAAATCCCCTAAACTTAACCCATGCTTGTCCTCGAGCATGAAACAAAACAAACATGTGACAACCCGAGAATTTAGAAAAATTTTAAAATCATAATTAATTGATTTAAGGTTCAATATTAGGACCTAGACAGAAAATAAGTGTATGCGTTTGATATTTTTGGGAAGGAATTTTGAGGATTTCAAAATTCTGTGAAGGATTTTGGTGAATTATTCAGGATTGAGTGTATACGTGAATATGTTCTGTGAATATGGTCATTTATGTGTTCAGAATGTGGTTAGTGGTTAAGGGTCAAGGGTAGACCTGATAAATTATATATGTGTCAAACCCTAATTGTATATTAAGAACATCAGCGTTCATTTAGAAAACCCTAACGATTGAGAAGAAAACCATAAAACTGGTTCTGCAACCCTAATTTTAGTTTCGGGAATCTGAAACCCTAATTCAAAATTTTAAAACCCTAATTTGGGCATTCAAATACTAGTATAAGGTGTAAATGTTATTTGTGACACCCTCAAAATAGGTATACATCACCCATCTTGAGTCGCCAAATACATGGTACAAAGTTCAAATACAACTGTTTTGTAAAATACGTCAAAACATAAACTGAGAGTTTTAATACGAATATTGTCATCTAGACAATATCCACACTCAATAGAGTCCTCATTACATTTATTATCACACTATTTTATAGAATAATGAGGACTACTATGACACCATCTCGGACCATTACTCTGATTCCCCGACTAGTCCCTGCTACGTTCTCATTTCCTGAAGAGAATAATGAAAGCAAAATGGTGAGCTTAACTAGCCCAGTAAAAAATATTATGACTAAGATAATGTAGAATAAATTATCATTAGCCTTCAACAACGTTAAACTAATAAAATATAAGAAATATCAAGTTTAACTGCAGCGGAACAAGCAATCCATTAGAAGAGTCAAGTAGAGAATAAAATCTACTATCTTCTATGATTTAAAAGATTTTTCATAACTTTTATCGCTGAGACTCAGCTTAATAAATAATCCACATCATCAAATCGTTCTTGTACTACAGGCCAAGGATATTATTTAGTATCATGACCACGAATTATCCCTGCACTACGGGCTAAAGATAATCGTGTTTTCATCAACGATCCTGATCATGCCATAAAACAATTCATCTTTGCACCCTTGGCCGAAGAGAATCCATAGCCATAATAATACCAAAAACTGTCCATCAATGCACTACGGGCCAATGAGGACTTTTATCACATCATTTGTAACATTACGATCATGATTATACTGAATAATTCCCGGTCATAATCATACCAAGTCCATCTATGCACTACAGGCCACATATGACTTTCAACATAATATAAGCATGAGGATGATGACAATTCAATAAAACAAGTTCAAGAATAAATTTTAAAGATTATAAGTTAGTTTATCCTAAACTCAATAACATCCAAATTATCAACATGATACTGCTTTGTAGAGTAAAATTGAAGAATGCTCAGAATAATATTTGCATGAAAAGATACTGGATGAAGCTCAAATATCAAGGATATTCTACTAATTTCATGGAGTATAGAAACCAAAACACTAACAAAACGAGTATAGAATTCGAAATCTGAAACAAAATAATTACTTACATACTACAGAGTATGGAAGAAAATAATATTTCAAGCGAATATTGAACAAAATAATATTCCTTACGAATATCAAACAAAAATAATATTCCATATGAATATCAAAAGAAAATAATATTCATTATGAATATTAAACGAAAATAAATATTCATTACGAACATTGAACATAATAAATACTCAATACGAATATTGAACGAAATAAAATTTCTTATGAATATGAAAAATAATATCTCTTCAGAATATGAAATAAATAATGCCCCTTACCTTAAAAAGAAGAGTATTTCGACTAGTAGGGCGAGGATATTCTTGAAAAAAACTTTCATTGTTTTCTATGCTCAAAGCTTTCTAAAACTCTAAAGAAATACGCTCAATATTATAGAAGAAGAATTCTCTGATTCTCGTGTGATTTTCAATTCTAACTAAGCATCCTATTTATAGGAGAATGGAAAGGATTCTATTTACAAAAATCACGGATGCAATAGGATTTCAATCGAACAACTCACGGATTCAAACTGTAAGGTCATAGATTTCATACGCACCTTCTGTGATTGAAAATCTAAAATAAAACAAAACAAAAAAAACAAATATAATATATATATAAATATATTTATATACCACATGTTTATTTGAAAACATCACTACCCGTGAACTTTCAAATTCCTTTCCTAATTCATTCTTCCAACATACCACACACACACACCAATTCTCTCTCTCACAAGGCATTATCACTCCACCTCCTTTTCTTATCCCACCCCATGCACACACACAACACATAATTTCTCCCACCATTTCCCACTTTCAATATTATATATATATATATATATATATATATATATATATTATATAATTTCCACACTACACACATATTTTATACATATAATACCCGCCACTCACACACACATTTCTTACTCTCCCACCAACATGTCCACATCACACACAACCACATCCACACACATCATTCTCACTTCTTTTCCACCATTTTCCACTCACACACACATCACATACTTATATATATAAATTCCCTCCCCTTTACGTATACTCCCTCCCACCCTCATTTCCAAAATTAGTTTTCAACACATATGGGCCCCACATGTGGCCCCCACATGTGGGCCCCACCTTTATTATATAAAATAATTTTCCACCGATTATTTTGAAAAATGGTTAAATGGGGATCCAAATAATAAGCAAATTTATAACAACTACTTCATAAAAAAAATCCTCTCAATATTTTTAACAACATTTATCATCATTATTATTATTCACAATATTAATCGACCAGGTCGTTCCCAGGAAAGAGGGAGCTTTCCAATAAGGATTCCTCCCTATTGGCGTGCAATTAGGTGACCAAACCTCTCCTTGACAGAACTTCTAGACATCGTTAATATTGCAATTAATAATATTAATAACTTTGTCATCTCAATTATTGATTTAATAATTTATAAAATATCGACAATAATTGAATCAAATAACGTGAGATACTATGCAACAATTACTATAGGAATAATTGTACAAAACTGAGTGACTTCTCACATAAGCATCAGTAATCAATACCGTGTGCTACTATGCAACCACGCGTATTACTGTACTTTTACTACCGGTTAGTTCAACAGTTTTAACGGTAACACTTTCGCCATTATTTTCATAAAAAGATATTTCTGTCGTTTTTTCATTCCGACAATAATTCCATTGTGGGGTCCACCAATGATTGCACCGTCGTACGGATATTTCCCGACAAAAAGAATATTCCCCGACCAATCGAATATTATATAACAACTTGCATACTTTTTAAAATTTCTAAATATTACCCACAACTATAACATTATCTCAAATCCATACCATAATTTTGAAAAAAAATATTTCGAGAAAATTAAATCTTTATTCGTAAAATTTGGGATTTTACAATCTTCCCTCCTTATGAAATTTTGCCCTCGAAATTTACGTACGTACCTGGTATGCCAAACAAATGAGGACACTTCATTAGATTCTAACTCTTGAGGTATAACCTTTGAGTGTTGAATACGATTCTTCTTATCCAAGATTTTAATACGTATCTCCTCATATGTTAAATCTTTTGCTATCTCGTATAGTTCCAATTTAATAATGTGGTTCGGATCATCCATATATTTATGTAACATCGATACATGAAAAACGTTATGAACACGCAACATACTTGGTGGTAAAATGAGTCTATAGGCCACAGTTCCTACTCGATCAAGGATTTTAAATTGGCTAATTAAATCGAGGGTTGAGATTTCCTCTATCCATTAACTCTTGCTTCTAGAATAACGCCCTCTTGAACCTTCTTTTTCGTGTTCATCAGCTCCGGGACTGTAGCTTGAGCGGCTTTAACTTTATCGACTAAAGTCGATTCTAATTATATATTCGTTATCTTCACGTAGGTTCGTATATTCGCACTCGTAAATGCATACGATCTTCTACTCAACGCGTCAGCTTCCACATTCGCTTTTCCACGATGGTATTGAATTATACGATCGTAATCTTCAACAGCTCGAGCCAACGTCTTTGGCGCATGTTACGTTTGTTTTAGTTGAAGAAATATTTAAGGGTTTTAGAAATGTGATTTTGTATTAGGGTTAGTACAGAATTTGATTTCATACTCTGGGGTAGGCCAAGAAGTCTTCAGAAATACGTCAAGAAATTTATTAACGATAGAAATATCATTCAAAACTGTGACTCTCATCCAAGACTTGGATAGCACGTCACATTGATACCTATCAACTTGCCACCGTTATTCACGACGTCCTTTACGGATATTCTAGCTTCGGTGTATTCTAAGACTTGGAAGTCACCAGCGAAAGGCTTGGGGCTCTTTACTTATGGCTTAGTATGACAGTGATTGACTTTAGTGGTTTGGTTACTTGAATTCGCATAACAGGTTGGTTAGGAATATGAAAGCTAACAACCTTACGAAAATAATTAATTTTAGCATGATGAGTAGTTAACCAATCGATTCCTAAAATCACATCAAAGACAAAAATTTTCAAAGAGAGAAGATCGACAGGTAACATGAAAGTGTCGATTTAAATTAAACAAGAATTTTAAATAAGGGATGTAACGAAGGTTTCTCCTAATAGAGTTTTAACAGATAAGTCGAAGTCTAATTTCTCAAGAGCCAAGTTCAAATGTTGAACACAACTAGGTGAAATACAAGAGTGGGTAGAACTGGTATCGAATAAGGTATAGACTTCGCAAGAGTTTATGATTAACTTACCCGTGATAACTTTGTTCATGTTCCTTGTCACAAAAAAAATGCTCTCTCTTAAACTATCAATTTTGACTTGTCTGAGACATCCTTTGGTATCACTATCCCAGCTGGACTTAACTTCACTACACAAAAAAATCGAGCTAAGTGACCTTCTCTTCCGTAATTGAAACACACTTTGGATTATTGCGTACAGTTTGGACGGATGTGTCCCTCCTGTCCGCATTTGAAACATACGACCAGTGGTCGTTCTTCTTCCTTTGAAATGGGTGCTGATGCTGCTATCTTTCCATCATTATTAAACCTCCTCTTCTTAAAATTTCCACTTCTATTATCTTGGCCATGATTACCACCGAAGTGGTTACCATTCTTGGCATGTTGATTCCCTCCACGCTTGTTGACACCGCTTCGATGACTTCTATCACTGGTATAATCATTTTGCCAGCTGCTCTTTTTTGGTTGGGTTGACTCATTATCGCGCTCCAATAACTGAGCCCTATTAACAACATCTGAATACAAACACAGTTTATGAGAGATAAGATATTAACGTATCTCAGGTTTTAAACCTCTTAGAAACATTCGCATCATTCTCTCCTCATTATCAACCAAATGGGACGCAAACCAGGACAACTCAACAAACTTGGCTTCGTACTGCGACACGGTCATATTCTTTTGCTCCAGCTTGATGAATTCCACCTCCTTCATGTGATGAATACTTTCAGGAAAGTACTTGTCGTTAAATAATTCTTGGAACTTCTCCCAAGACATCTTGAAAAGGCCAGTCAGGTATGTTTTACGATTCCCACCAAAGAATCAGCTTCTTCATGCAACATAAAGGTGGCGAAGGAAACCTTTTGCTCCTCTGAGCATTCCAAGATATCAAATATCTTTGTAATCTACTTTATCCACGTCTCTGCCTTAAGTGGTTCTGGCTTTTCCAAAAACTCCGGTGGTCCAAGCTCCTTGAACTGCTTAGCGGTGATGGACCGTGGGTTGCCATTATTTCCACTTACATTATGAATAGGAGTGTCTCTCGTTTGGTGTTGCATGAATTCTAAAAAGCTCCTAAACGTACCGTCGTTCGTTATTTGATCAGTGTTGTTGTTTACAGGAGGATTATCGCCTTCCTGTTGCACATTATCTTGATTATTGATCTGTGGAGACTCAACGGTCTCCTGTGCTCCATTGCTATTCTCAACATTCTCGGATGTCATTTTCAAATACTGCCACAAAACAAGGGTTAATTAACATATCACATATTATCCCTATACTCTGATCGAACAAATAAATACCAAATAAACTTAGGTAGGTCATACTAGCGAATGAATTCCCCGTCTCCCCCCTCCTAGTTCTTGTCTCACATCTCAGCCAGGGATCATATCCCTAAGCTTTGATACCAACTGTGATGCCCCCAAAATAGGTATACATCACCCATCTTGAGTCACCAAATACATGGTACAAAATTCAAATACTACTTAATAATACAACTATTTTGTAAAATACGACAAAACATAAACTCAGAGTTTTAATACGAATATTGTCATCTAGACAATATCCACACTCAATGGAGTCCTCATTACATTTATTATCACACTATTTTATAGAATAGTGAGGACTACTATGACACCATCTCAGACCATTACTCCGTTCCCCGACTAGTCCCTGCTACGTTCTCATTTCTTGAAGAGAACAATGAAAGCAAAAGGGTGAGCTCAACTAGCCCAGTAAGAAATATTTTGACTAAGATAATGTAGAATAAATTATCATTAGCCTTCAACAGCGTTAAACTAATAAAATATAAGAAATATCAAGTTTAACTGCAGCGGAACAAGCAATCCATTAGAAGAGTCAAGTAGAGAATAAAATCTACTATCTTCTATGATTTTAAAGGTTTTTCATCACTTTTATCGCTGAGACTCAGCTTAATAAATAATCCACATCATCAAATCGTTCCTGCACTACAGGCCAAGGATATTATTTAGTATCACGACCACGAATTATCCTTGCACTACGGCCCAAAGACAATTGTGTTTTCATCAACGGTCCTGATCATGCCATAAAACAATTCATCTTTTCACCATTGGCCGAAGAGAATCCATAGCCATAATCATACCAAAAACTGTCCATCAATGCACTACGGGCCAATGAGGACTTTTACCACATCATTTGTAACATTACGGTCATGATTATACCGAATAATTCCTGGTCATAATCATACCAAGTCCATCTATGCACTACAGGCCACCGATGACTTTCAACATAATATAAGCATGAGGATGATGACATTCAATAAAACAAGTTCAAGAATAAATTTTAAAGATTATAAGTTAGTTTATCCTGAACTCAATAACGTCCAAATTATCAACATGATACTGCTTTGTAGAGTAAAATTCAAGAATGCTCAGAATAATATTTTCATGAAAAGATACTGGATGAAGCTCAAATATCAAGGATATTCTACTAATTTCATGGAGTATAGAAACCAAAACTCTAACAAAACGAGTATAGAATTCGAAATCCGAAACGAAATAATATTACTTATATACTACAGAGTATGAAGAAAATATTATTTCAAGCGAATATTGAACAAAATAATATTCCTTACGAATATCAAACAAAAATAATATTCCTTATGAATATTAAACAAAAATAATATTCATTATGAATATTAAACAAAAATAAATATTCATTACGAACATTGAACGAAATAAATATTCAATACGAATATTGAACGAAATAAAATTTCTTATGAATATGAAAAATAATATATCTTCAGAATATGAAATAAATAATACTCCTTACCTTAAAAAGAAGAGTATTTCGACTGGTAGGACGAGGATATTCTTGAAAAGAACTTTCACTGTTTTCTACGCTCAAACCTTTCTAAAACTCAAAAGAAATACGTTCAATATTATAGAAGAAGAATTCTTTGATTCTTGTGTGATTTTCAATTCTAACTAAGCATCCTATTTATTGGAGAATGGAAATGATACTATTTACAAAACTCACGGATGAAACAGTAGGATTTCAATCGAACAACTCATGGATTCAAACTGTAAGGTCACAGATTTCATACGCACCTTCTGTGATTGAAAATCTCAAATAAAACAAAACAAAAAATATAATATAATATATATATATATATAAATATATTTTTATACCACATGTTTATTTGAAAACATCACCACCCGTGAACCTTCAAATTCCTTTCCTATTTCATTCTTCCAACATACCACACACACACACCAATTCCATCTCTCACAAGGCATTATCACTTCACCCCCTTTTCTTATCCCACCCCATACACACACACAACATACACTTTCTCCCACCATTTCCCACTTTCAATATTATATATATATATATATATATATATATCATATATAATTTCCACACTACACACATATTCTATACATATAATACACACCACTCACACACACATTTCTTACTTTCCCACCAACATGTCCACATCACACACATCCACATCCACACACACCATTCTCACTTCTTTTCCACCATTTTACACTCACACACACATCATATACACACATCACATACTTATATATATAAATACCCTCCCCTTTACGTATACTCCCTCCCACCCAGATTTCCAAAATAAGTTTTCAACACATATGGGCCCCACATGTGGCCCCCACATGTGGGCCCCACCTTTATTATATAAAATAATTTTCTATCGATTATTTTGAAAAATGGGTAAATGGGGATCCAAATAATAAGCAAATTTACAACAACTACTTCATAAAAAAAATTCCTCTCAATATTTTTAACAACATTTATCATCATTATTATTATTCACAATATTAATCGATCAGGTCGTTCCCAGGAAAGAGGGGGCTTTCCAATAAGGATTTCTCCCTATTGGCGCACAATTAGGTGACCAAACCTCTCATTGACAGAACATCTAGATATCGTTAATATTGCAATTAATAATATTAATAATTTTTTTTATCTCAATTATTGATTTAATAATATATAAAATATCGACAATAATTGAATCAAATAACGTGAGATAATATGTAGCAATAATTGAACAAAACTGAGTGACTTCTCACGTAAGCATCTATAATCAATACCGTGTGCTACTATGCAACCATGCATTTTACTGTACTTTTACTATCGGGTAGTTCAACAGTTTTAACGGTAACACTTCCGCCGTTATTTTCATAGAAAGATATTTCTGTCTTTTTCTCATTCCGACAATAATTCTATTGTGGGGTCCACCAATGATTGCACCGTCGTACGGATATTTCTCAACAAAAAGAATATTTCCCGACCAATCGAATATTATATAACAACTTGCATACTTTTTAAAATTTCTAAATATTACCCACAACTATAACATCATCTCAAATCCACACCATAATTTTGAAAAAAAATATTTCGAGCAAATTAAATCTTTATTCGTAAAATTTGGAATTTTACATTATTAATTATAACTAATTAGGAAAACCCTAATGATTTACTTAAAACCCTAATTTCAAATTTTTAAACCTTAATGGTTCTGTCAAAAACCCTAATAAACAATTGTGGATTTAATTACTAAATTAGCAATTTTAATTATGAAATATTAATCCTAATTAGCAAACTTGAATTATGATTAGGAAATCTAAGTATAATTAGAGAATCCTAATTATAATTTGAAAATCTTATTTTTTTTCCTTTTTAAAACCTAATTTAGAAATCCTAAATATGATTTTTGTAAATCATAGGTTTTAACCCTAAGTGTTAAACCCTAAGGGTCAAACCCTAAGGGTTGGAACAAATGACAACTTTAGAATTAAAATTGGAAAGCAAATGACCATTTAGCCCTTTTTGTATTTTTTTAATAAGTTGGTTTGTAGGTTTTGACTTTAGGTGAGTTGTTCACCAAAACCTAACCCTAGCCATGTGCATATATCTCAGCCAAATCTGATCATTGGTGCCACCTAGCAGTATGAGATTCATTGAATCAAAATTTTATAAGATTTAAGTAAGTAAAATCACTTACTTTACTTAGCAAACTTGCCAAGCCTTTTCTCTCCCTATATTTTGAAATCTAGAGTGAGAAACCAAAACCATTATCATTTCCTAGCCTTCCAAGAACAGATCAAGGATCACAAGTTCAAGAATCAAAGTTTTAAAGGTATAAACCCTAAATCATGTGATCCATGTTATTTGTTGTAATTGGTTGTTTAAAGATATGTATTAAGGTGTCTTTAAGTGATCTGGGTTGTTAAATCCTAGATCCATAACATCAACGTGCTCAAAATTTGAGTTTTTAAAAATCTGGAAAGCTGTAAAAATATAGCTTGACAACCGAATGTCAGAGCCTCTAGATCTTTCTATGATAGGTTTTAGTTATGTTTAATTTTACATATTTGTTCTTTTTTGTAAGACCTTTGATCTGAAACTTTAAACAAGCCTAGATCATTAGTAGATTGAAAGATATGAGCAGTTAAACCTCGTTGACCGTTCACGAAATCAGTTTCTGGGCAGCCCAGATTTGCCTAGAAAAGTCTGACAGTGTATTTGCACGTCCTTGATCTTGCTTCTCTTTGATTGCTAGGTCATGTTATTATTTTGACCTTGTAGAATGGTATAAGAACTACACATCCAAACCATTAGATCACTCAGATCTTACTCAGAATCAAAATTATTTGTGGTCAAACCACCGTTGGCCAACTAACCGGATGAAGATTTCTGGGAAACCCAGATCTTCAACAATCGTTTCCTGACCCCTACTTGGACCAGCCTTGATCTTCTTGGTGTGATGATGATATGTTGTTATAGAATTGTTCCCTGGTATCAAGACTACAAGATAGATCCTTTAGATCACACTATCACTACAAAAAACTGGGGCATTGGCGACAGGCCCATTACCGACAGCAAACTTCCCATCGTGAATAAGGTTATTGGCGACGGGCAAGCCGTCGGTAATAACCTTATTATTTGGCGCCAGACTTTCCCAGTGGAGGGAAAACTCATTGGCGACGGCAGCACAAATGTTATTAGCGACGGGGACACCGTCGGGAATGACTCTATATCGACAGGGTCATTCACGACGGCAATGCCGTCGAGAATGAGACTTATATTTTAAACCCTAGTTCGACGACAACGAGCATATTTTGTCCTTCCCTCTTAATTTTCTCATTCCCTCGCATTTTGGCCATTTCCCCCAATTGATTCTAAGCTAGCATATCTCAATTGATTCTCAGGTAGCTCAATTATTTTATCCAATTGATTCTCATTCATCAATTTCGTTGAAGTTAATCGCTGGTTCCAAGCCCAATCGCCGACTTCCACCAGTTCGCCGACTGCCACTAGTTCGCCACCACCTGTGCACCACCCGGTTCTTTATTTCGCCCCTATTTCGCCCTCAGTTAATTCTACAGTTGTTCTTAAACTTCATTTTGGTAAATTTTTAAATTTTATTCAAGACTTTCTACAGTTGTTATTATTTGTGCTTCTGGCTTTGGTTTGGTAGATGTTAATGATCTCCAAGGACTATCATAGATGTGGTTTTTAGGGTTACATTTTGTCTAATCACATTATGTCGACTGACCATATGTGGAAGGACTGGTTCTGTTTTTACAGTTCCTTTGATAATAATTTTAATTAGGGACACTTTATATCAATGCAGACCAATGTTTGTTTTTGTCTTCTATATTTGGCAACTAGTAGCGATAAACAAGAGCATAAACAGTAATATATAGTTAAGGGATGATACCGTTGCAGGAAATAAGAGTGACAGAGAAATCAATTAGCACCTCAATTAATATGGGCCTATATATGCATCTATACATTGTTTATTCTCCTTTGTTTGTTGACCGAATCCCATCTTTTTCAGTTACATGCCGATATTTGGCTTTTGTTTTGACTTTTAAAGATGATATCGATCCATTTCCTAATGATATGTTACGTTATTAGTTCTTTGACACGAATTTGTAGCATTGGTGCAGATATGAATGTTAGCAGATTTCAAGAAGTGGATGTATCCATGTAATGTGTTAAAGGTTACATTAAATATTTTGTTTCATGTTTGACTGACACCAAACAAATGCTTTGTAGTATGTTGCTTGGTTGTATTTTGGATAAGTGAAATTTAGGGAAATATGTGGCTATTAAGCATTCCTGTTAAAGTCTGATTGATTGAATCTCTTTTTAGCTTATATAGATAAATATGTTATGTAAATTCTCTTATGAAACTATTGGTTCCAATACATTTGTGCGCCCTACTATTTGTCTTTAACACAGATGTTTGATATTGATGTCTCGATATGTACTTTGACATTGACTTATTAGATTAAGTGTTGAAATCTTGTATGATCATGAACATCTGAACTTGGTTAGCTTAACATTTACTAGTTTGAACTTTTCATACATTAGTTTGGAAACGTATTTTGAACCTCTTGAGCCTCTTTTGGCCTCTTTTGTTGTTGGATGTGATTCGAGGGCCATATTAGTCCTTAGTGATTCTGTTCATTTATTCAAATCCTTTGGTTTAAGTGGTCAACATATTAACATAGATAGTGCACAATGTAAATGCGGTTTCCCCTCTTTTTAACCTGGTTGTTTATTTCGCTCATGCTTATATATGTTATATGATGTTTTATGGTTAGACATGGTCATTTTATGTGTTGATGAGCTTTTATGTCAAAGGAAATCAAAAACAGTTTTTATGAGTAAGAACCATAAAATTTTTGGGTTCATAATTCATTCTCAATAATATAGTATTCCTTTTGTTATAGGAAATAGTTCAATTTCATACGTGCATATTTTCATATAGTTTAGGAAGCTTAGAAACCCGTTTGAGATTCACTTAGTATGAGTGAATCTCAAATAGTCCCCATTTTGGGACTGTTCTTTTATGTTTCGATCTCACTTAGGTCGGTGTTAACGACTTGAGCATGTCTTTATATTTTTCGAATTTTCAGTCAGTAAATATCTCTTGATGTTCTTCGGGTGCATATTTAGACTACGATGTGTTAGTCTATTTCGTGTACTTGAAGACCATGAGGAGGT
The DNA here is from genome assembly GCA_020205615.1 of Panax quinquefolius. Taxonomy (NCBI): domain Eukaryota; kingdom Viridiplantae; phylum Streptophyta; class Magnoliopsida; order Apiales; family Araliaceae; genus Panax; species Panax quinquefolius. Next base: position 39,763 of record JAINUW010000459.1, on the reverse strand, counting down.
GCTGCCGAAATTTCTGAAAAAATTAAAGATGTGTTCAAGTTGTTAGCATCAGTGAGGCGACACATCCGGGAATGGGATAGAAGCCTGACCCGTTAGAGGTGGAGATGAAGTTATGAAACTCATAAGCTTGCATATACATTAACTTGAAGACTTGATTGTGTTTGTTTAACTTTTCATATATAGCAGACAGTTGTCCGAGATGTCTGTTGATCGAAGTTGGATGGAACATAGGGTAGCCAATGATAAGAGTGGGCTTAGCTTTGAGTATCGTAGTGGGGTTGAACAATTTCTCAACTTCGCGTTTGAGCAAGTCAGCGGCGATGAGATCAGATGTCCTTGTAAGAGGTGTGTGAATGAAGTGTGGAAGGATAGGAGTGATGTCATGTACGACTTATTTGCGTATGGGTTCAAGCAGGGTTATACGACATGGATCTATCATGGGGAAACATGGTTGGATGAACATGAATCAGAACCGGAATCTAGACGTGATGAAACCTTTGACTGTACTATCATGATAGTCGAAGCTGTTGGTTCATACTTCCAGTGGAATACAGACAGGGATGGCAGTAGCGTCGAGCAAGAGCCAAATGATGGGGCTAAGGGTTTCTATGAGTTATTACATAAAGCAGCGATGCCACTGTATGACGGACATGAAAAGCACACCGTCTTATCTATCGTGACTAAGTTTTTACACTTCAAGAACGAGCATGACTGTAGCGAGAGAGGTTTTAATGAACTGTTAAGCATTGTGAAGGAGTGCTTACCTGCAGGCAATAAGTTACCGGAGTCGTACTATGATGTGAAGAAAATGGTCAAAAGGCTCAATCTAGGGTATGAGAAGATTGTAGCTTGTGAGAATAACTATATGTTGTATTACTAAGATGTCAATAAAGATAAGAGGTCATGTGATATTTGTGGTACAAGTAGATACTGTGACCAACGCAAGAAAAAGGGAAAAGACATGCCGAGAAAAATCTTACGTTACTTTCCCATTGCTCCGAGGCTTCAGCGGTTGTTCATGTCAACACATACCGCCGAGGATATGAGGTGGCACTCTACATGGGACATAGTCGAAGATCAACTGACGCACCTGGCAGATGGGCTTGAGTGGAAAATTATTGATAGCAAGCACCCCTCGTTTGCTGAAGAGGTTCGCAATGTTAGGCTTGGACTTGCTACGGATGGGTTTAATCCGTTTAACGGGCCTTACACAAAGCCTTACTCAACTTGGCCGGTGATTATTGTTGTGTATAACCTCACGCCTTCGATGTGCATGAAAGATCCCTACATGTTCATGCCTTTACTGATTCCGAGTGATAAGAGTCTGAGTAAAGACATCAATGTATGCCTCAGGCCGTTAGTTGATGAGTTGAAGATGTTGTGGAAAAAAGGGGTTCAAACTTATGATGTATCTCTTAAGCAGAACTTTGACATGAGGGCAGCTATACTATGGACAATAAATGACTTCCCAATGTTAGGAATGATTAGTGGATGGTCAACTAACGGGGGCTTGTCATGTCCCGTGTGCATGGGGTCAGTTAAAGCTGTGCAGCTCAAACATGGGGGGAAAATGAGTTTCTTTGCAACATCCAGATAGTTTTTGCCGATTAAACATCGTTATCAACGGATGAGTAGACAATTCAATCGAAAAACTGAGAAATGTCAAGTATCTGGCCGTCTTTCTGGGTCAACAGTGTTGAGTTGGATTAGTCATTTGAAGTTTCCACCTCCAGGGAAGAATCACAAATTAGAGCAAGCTTATGGTTACGGAAAGGTTCACAACTGGACACACAGATCCATGTTCTTTGACCTGCCTTATTGGGCTACACTCTGCATCCGTCATTGTATAGATACGATGCATACTGAGAAGAACGTATTTGATAACCTTTTTTATACAGTCCTAGATGCCAGTGGTAGAACAAAGGAGAACAACAAGTCGAGGCTTGATTTGGTAGAAATGAACATTAGGGAAGATCTGTATCGTGATCGAGAGGGTAGTAAGACGGAAACGCCTAAAGCTGAATATACTTTGACCAGGGAACAATTGATATTGATATGTAATTGGATCAGTGGACTGAAGCTCCCAGACGGATATTCTTTGAATATAGCAAGGTGTTGTAAAGTCGAAGAGCTGAAGTTTTGGGGTCTCAAAAGTTATGATTGTCACGTATTCATGCAGAAGTTGATCCCTGTGGAATATATCGACTTGTTACCGAAACGTGTGGTTGAAGCATTGACAGAGATTTCTAATTTCTTCAGGGATCTATGCTTGACGGAGCTTTAGCTCAAAGACATAGATAAAATAGGGATGCAGATAGTGGAAATAATGTGCAAGTTAGAAATGATCTTCCCCCCCATCGTTTATTGATTCAATGGAGCATTTGCCTATTCACTTGCCATACGAAGCTAAGTTTGGCGATCCCGTACAATATAGATGGATGTATCCATTCGAGAGGTAATGACATTAATGTTTTTAATACGGTAAAATGTTCATTATTTTTTGCTAATCTATATATCACATAGGTATATGCAACGTCTAAAGAAAAAGGTGAAGAATAAAGCCCGTGTAGAGGGGTCAATTGCTGAAAGTTATGTTATGGAGGAACTTGTTAATTTCTGCTCATTGTACTTCGAGCCGAATGTTCAAACGAAGCACATTCGCTTATGTCAGAATCAGGCTATTGCACACGAGGAAAATGGAGAATTAACGGCCTTTAGTCATCCTGTACGCCCATTCGGTGGTAAAAAAAGGCAATTTTTGACCGATAGTGAGTATGCAGCTGCCACATTGTATGCACTTGTCAACATGAATGAAGTAACGGCATACATTAAGTAAGTAGTCATAACTATATATGTCTGGTGTAATTGTGTCAAGTTCCTTTACAAACACATTGAGTATATAAATGTGCTGCAGTCAATATGATACTGAAGTACGTGAAGCAAATCCGAGTATATCAGACGGAGATTTGCAAAATTTGTGAAATGGAGAATTTGTGCAATGGTTTAAAGATCATGTAAGTCTAACCTTTATAAGTTCAATTAATATACCATCATAGATTTATTCTTATGGCGTAATTAACTTTAGAATATGTTGTGTTAATGTACATTAGGTCCTCACAGATGAGTTAGCTGACAATTAGCTAAATCTTATAGCCGATGGCCCTGAAAGATTTGTAGATACTTATAGATGTTGCATTGTCAACGGTTACAGATTTAAGTGTTGCCATATTGGGGAAGTCGCTTCTGCTGATTCTGGTGTTGTGGTGAAAGGTAGCTGCTACGATAACATTTGGGATGACTAGTATGGACAATTACTAGAAGTTGTCGTGCTCAAATATTGGGGTCATAAAGAATTAGTTTGCTTCAATTGTCATTGGTTTGATTTTGAGAATGGAGTTAAAGTAGATAAAAAATCAGGACGAGTGGTTGTTAACGTTAAGTCAAAACTAAGACTGATGAGTGGTATGGACGAGCCTTTTATTTTAGCAAGTCAAGCACCACAGGCGTACTACGCGCGGAGTGTTAAGACCCCTGCAAGCCCATGGCATGCTGTTATAACCACCAAAGCCCGTGGTTTTCAAGGCACAACTCCGAATCCAGACGATGAACCTTTACAAGTCGAGTCTACTAGTGTCACACCTGCTGATGTAACAATTATTAGTGAGTCTAGTGAAGAAGAGGATGATGTTGTCGCTGTCGAAAGTGAAGACGATGTTGTTGCGGAGGTAAATATAATTAAAGAAATCGTTGAAGACGACGAAGATGGTGATGACAACGATAGTGAAGATCTACTGCTCGAAGATGACGATTCTGATATTGATGGATTTGACGATATAAATGATTAGGAGTATGTACTCTTTGTGTCCTTTTAGTTGTATTCAAATGTAATAGTCTGTAGTAGTGCAATCATTATCTTCAACTTATATTAATCTACTAAATAAGGTGTTAGTTGTTTTAGGTTACTATTTATGTTGTATCCTTTTAGGTTACTATTTATGTTGCATTCTTTTAGTTGTATCTGTATGTTATCCTCTTTGTTATTGTGCTCAACTTTCCCATTTACGAATGTTTAATAATATTTTTTTTATGATTTGACAATGATATCATACATATATTCGGCGTAAATATACATATACACACGGATGATCATGGTGGGTGAGCGGTAGTCGTGGGGGGCCGCATGGGCGATTCTACGCGTGATGATCAGGCTGGATCGTCAGGTATAATTATATATTTTATTGGGATATATCTTATTATCTTTTATTTTATATTGTATTGACATTATATTCGTTTATATAAATATTGATGTATTTTTCACTACATAGGTGATCGACGTAGGCCTCCGCAGGGACTAGCACGTGGCTTGCTAGGGAATCCCACCCCCCCAGGCGCCGCTTATATATGTCGTGTTGGAACTCATAGGTAATTTCATAATCCTATATAGTATTACTATAACATAAGTATTTAGTTTTTATTTATTCTTTGTAATTTGCAATGTATTAATTTCAATTGTAGTATCCTTGACTCCACGCCAAGGAACACGTTGCTTGGGATCGTCCGCAACTGATTCTCAAGCCCGTGGATGAGGTAGGTGGATGTGGATGACCGCACACGACAGCTGATTATTGCTGAGTTTAGGGTAGGATGTCAATCATTCATAATTGAGTTTTATATTCCATTTGAATATACTATTACATCTTTGATTTATGTTGTCTACTAAGCTTCTTAATGTGTAATGTGCAGAGATATAATCGTTTTGAGGACGAGCAGGAAGCCCATGGCATGACTGTTCTGCACAGATACCTAGAGATGAATTGGCACAAGTGGGTCTATTACGATCGGAAGAAGAAGGCCCAGATTTAAGATGGTCGATGGACAAACACTTAAGGATGTCCTGGCCAGATTTTATATCTGCTGCGCAGGGACCAATGTGCGGATTTGGGATGGTGAGGCATTCAAGAAGATGTCGGCATGACGTTCAAATTTGCCTCGATAGCAGAGTCAGTCATCTCCCACACCGTGACTGGGTCTCAATTCGCATTTACGACTGCACTCGGAGAGACTCGAGGTGATTTTAAAGCATGTACCCTCCCGCTCGGAGTTTTGGTGGCACGCCCACCAAAAGAAAGGTGACGGTGGTTATATCTCACCTGAGGCAAAACGCATTGCTGTAAGTTATGTAATTCTCTTATTTTGTATGTTTTTAAAATTCGGATATTCTTTTGTATTATTTCATTTTATTCTTTGCGTATCATCATCTACTAATGTGCTTTTTTTTTCAAATGACGGCTCGAGGATCTCAGAGTGGCCTGAGCAGCACCAGAGAGGTGACACTCACAAGAGATTTAGTCCACGTGTGCGAACGAGGAGATAGAGGATTGGTTGCAGGCTACAGGGGGACCGAAGAAGGGTAGAGTTGTGGGAATTCCCCATGTCCCAGCTTACACCCTAGTCCCTACAGCGAGATCTCAGCGGCGCCCACCCACTGGAGGTAGTGGTGCGAGTGGATCGGGAGCCGGCCCTTCATTATCCGACGACTTCTTCCTCCGGATCATCATAGAGGGGTATGGGCGGCGGTGTTGTGCAAATCGGCACACCATCACGCGAGCGGATCTACCAGCTAGCTCAGGAGGTTGTCCACGGCTCTATAGATCCTACAGCTGCCATTGACGACCTCATGGGTGTAGTACGGGAGGAGGCCATCCGCGTATGTGCAGTTGTCTTGGCTAACATCTTCCCACCACATATTCGACATGTAAAAACAATTAAAATGTGTATTTCTTTATTTAATTTATGTAATTTATAATTGTATTGCTATATATGACATGAAAACTCACACATAGCACCGTGTAGGTATTAGACACGCATTAGAAGTTACGGAACTCGATTTTGACATACGAAAGTCGAGTTATCGCCAAGTTTGCAAAATTCGCCAACACTTAGGCAAAAAGACGAAAAAGAGGTCAAAACCCGCCTCGGTCGTCCGAACGCAACGTAAACACACACATAGCACCACGTAGGTATTAGACATGCATTATAACTTACGGGACTCGATTCCGACATACGGAAGCCGAGTTATCGCCAAGTTTGCAAAATTGGCCAACACTTAGGCAAAAAGCCAAAAAGAGGTCAAAACCCGCCTCGATCGTCCGAATGCCACACAAACACGCATATAGGACCGAGTAGGTATTAGACACGCGTTAGAACTTACGTGACTAGATTTTGACATACGAAGAACGAGTTATCGCCCAGTTTGCAAAACTCAACAACACTTGGGTAAAAAACTAAAAAATAGGTCAAAACCCATCTCGGTCGTCTGAACGCCACAAAAACACACACATAGCACCGCATACGTATTAGACACATGTTAGAACTTACGGGACTCGATTCCAACATACGGAAGCCGAGTTATCGCCAAGTTTGCAAAATTCGCCAATACTTAGGCAAAAAGCCAAAAAAGAGGTCAAAACCCGCCTCGATCGTCCGAACACCATGTAAATAAACACATAGCACCGCGTAGGTATTAGACATGCATTATAACATACGGGACTCAATTCCGATATACGGAAGCCGAGTTATCGCCAACTTTGTAAAATTCGCCAACACATAGGCAAAAAGCCAAAAAAGAGGTCAAAACCCGCCTCGGTCGTCTGAACGCCACACAAACACACACATATCACCGCGTAGGTATTAGACACGCGTTAGAACTTACGTGACTAGATTCCAACATACGGAGAACGAGTTATCGTCCAGTTTGCAAAACTCTAGAACACTTAGGTAAAAAACTAAAAAATAGGTCAAAACCCGTCTCGGTCGTCTGAACGCCACGAAAACACACACATAGCACCGCGTAGGTATTAGACACGCGTTAGAACTTACGGACTCGATTCCGACATACGAAAGCCGAGTTATCGCCAAGTTTGCAAAATTCGCCAACACTTAGGCAAAAAGCCAGAAAAGAGGTCAAAACCCGCCTCGGTCGTCCGAATGCCACGTAAACACACACATAGCACCGCATAGGTATTAGACATGCATTAGAACTTACAGAACTCGATTCCGACATACGGAAGCCGAGTTATCGCCAAGTTTGCAAAATTCGCCAACACTTAGGCAGAAAGCCAAAAAAGAGGTCAAAACCCGCCTCGGTCGTCCGAACGCCACACAAACACACACATAGCACCGAGTAGGTATTAGACACGCATTAGAACTTACGGGACTAGATTTTGACATACGGAGAACGAGTTATCACCCAGTTTTCAAAACTCAACAACACTTAGCCAAAAAACCAAAAAAGAGGTCAAAACCCGCCTCGGTTGTCCAAACGCCACGCAAACACACACATAGCACCGCATAGGTATTGGACACGCGTTAGAACTTACGGGACTCGATTCTAACATTCGAAAGATGAGTTATTGCCAAGTTTGCAAAATTCGCCAACACTTAGGCAAAAAGCCGAAAAAGAGGTCAAAACCCGCCTCAGTCGTTCGAATGCCAGGCATACACACACATAGAACCGCGTAGGTATTAGAAACACGTTAGAACTTACGGGACTCGATTCCGACATACGTAAGCTGATTTATCGCCAAGTTTGCAAAATTCACCAACACTTAGGCAAAAAGCTAAAAAAGAGGTCAAAACCCGCCTCGATCGTCCGAATTCCACGCAAACACACACATATCACCATGTAGGTATTAGACATGCGTTAGAACTTACGGGACTTGAATCTGACATACGAAAGCCGAGTTATCACCAAGTTTACAAAATTCGCCAACACTTAGGCAAAAAGAAAAAAAGAGGTCAAAATCCGCCTTAGTCGTTCGAACGCCACGCATACACACGCATAGAACCGCGTAGGTATTAGAAACACGTTAGAACTTACTGGACTCGATTTCGACATACGAAAGCTGAGTTATCGCCAAGTTTGCAAAATTCGCCAACACTTAGGCAAAAAGTTAAAAAAGAGGTCAATACCCGACTCGGTAGTCCGAATGCCACGCAAACACACATATAGCACCGCGTAGATATTAGACACGCGTTAGAACTTATGTGACTAGATTCCGACATACGGAGAACAAGTTATCGCCCAGTTTGCAAAACTCAACAACATTTAGGCAAAAAACTAAAAAAGAGGTCAAAACCCATCTCGGTCGTCTGAATGCCACGAAAACACACACATAGCACCGCGTAGGTATTAGACACACGTTAAAACTTATGAGACTCGATTCTGACATACGGAAGCCGAGTTATCGCCAAGTTTGCAAAATTCGTAAACACTTGGGCAAAAAGCCAAAAAAGAGGTCAAAACCCACCTCGGTCGTCCGAACGCCACGTAAACACACACATAGCACCGCGTAAGTATTAGACATGCATTATAACTTACTGGACTCGATTCCGACATACGAAAGTCGAGTTATCGCCAAGTTTGCAAAATTCGCCAACACTTAGGCAAAAAGCCAAAAAAGAGGTCAAAACCAAAAAAGGCCACGCAAACACACACATAGCAATTACGAGGTATTATCACACGAACGAACATGAAATACACACATAGTGTTATCGCAGGTTGTAAACTCGCCAACATTAGACACGAGGTCAAACTTACGGAACTCGATTCACACACATACGAGAACTTATACGACTAGATTATGTTATTATCGCTAAACTTGCAAAAATCAAAACACTTTAGGCAAAAAGTCAAAAAAGAGGTCAAAAACCCTAGCCTACGGCCGAAACGCTAAAAATTCAGAAACGCAAAAAGTACACAAAACACACACATCCGAACGCCACGCGCACAGACAGTAGTATTGACATGATTATAACTTACGGACTCGATTTACACATGACGAAGAGAGTTATCGCCAAGTTTGCAAAATTCGTAAACACTTAGGCAAAAAGTCAAAAAGAGGTTAAAACCCGCAACTCAACAACACTTAAACAAAAATAGCAAAAAGAGGTATTAACACCCGTTAGAACTTACGTGACTAGATTATGACATAAGAGAACGAAGTTATCGCCACCTCGAAAACTAAAAAAGAGGTCAAACACATATAATGCCTCAAAACACACATATAGCACCGCTGTAGGTAATGAATACACTCGTAAACTTACGGGACTCGACTCGATTCGACGACATACGGAAGACGAGTTATCGCCAAGTTTGCGCCATGTTTGCAAAATTCGTAAACACATAGGCAAAAAGCCAGAAAAGTGGTCAAAACCCGCCTCGGTCGTTCGAATGCCACATAAACACACACATATAACCGCGTAGGTATTAGACATGGATTAGAACTTACAGGACTCGATTCTGACATTTGGAAACCGAGTTATCGCCAAGTTTGCAAAATTCGCTAACACTTAGGCAAAAAGCCAAAAAAGAGGTCAAAACCCGCCTCGGTCGTCCGAACGCCACACAAACACACACGTAGCACCGCGTAGGTATTAGACACCCGTTAGAACTTACGTGACTAGATTCCGACATACGGAGAACGAGTTATCGCCCAGTTTGCAAAACTCAACAACACTTGGGTAAAAAACTAAAAAAGAGGTCAAAACTCGTCTCGGTCGTCCGAACGCCAAGTAAACACACACATAGCACTGCGTAGGTATTAGACATGCGTTAGAATTTACGGGACTAGATTCTGACATACGGAGAACGAGTTATCACCCAGTTTGCAAAACTCAACAACACTTAGGCAAAAAACCAAAAAACTAGCCTCGATCGTCCGAATGCCACGCAAACACACACGTAGCACCGCGTAGGTATTAGACATGCGTTAAAAATTACGGGACTCGATTCTGACATACGAAAGCCGAGTTATCGCCAAGTTTGCAAAATTCGCCAACACTTAGGCAAAAAGACGAAAAAGAGGTCAAAATCTGCCTTAGTCGTTCGAACACCATGCATACACACACATAGGACCGCGTAGGTATTAAAAACACGTTAGAACTTACGGGACTCGATTCCGACATACGAAAATTGAGTTATCGCCAAGTTTGCAAAATTCGCCAACACTTAGGCAAAAAGTTGAAAAAGAGGTCAAAACCCGCCTCGGTCGTCCGAATGCCACGTAAACACACACATAGTACCGCGTAGATATTAGACATGCGTTAGAACTTATGTGACTAGATTCCGACATACGGATAACGAGTTATCGCCCAGTTTGCAAAACTCAACAACATTTAGGCAAAAAACTAAAAAAGAGGTCAAAACCCATCTCGGTCGTCTGAACGCCACGAAAACACACACATAGCACCGCGTAGGTATTAGACACACGTTAGAACTTACGGGACTCGATTTCGACATACGGAAGCCGAGTTATCGCCAAGTTTGCAAAATTCGCAAACACTTAAGCAAAAACCCGAAAAAGAGGTCAAAACCCGCCTCGGTCGTCCGATCGCCACGTAAACACACACATAGCACCGCGTAGGTATTAGACATGCATTATAACTTACGGGACTCGATTCCGACATACGGAAGTCGAGTTATCGCCAAGTTTGCAAAATTTGCCAACACTTAGGCAAAAAGTCAAAAAAGAGGTCAAAACCCGCCTCGGTCGTCTGAACGCCACACAAACACACACATAGCACCGCGTAGGTATTAGACACGCGTTAGAACTTACGTGACTAGATTATAACATACGGAGAATGGGTTATCGCCCAGTTTGCAAAACTCAACAACACTTAGGCAAAAAACTAAAAAAGAGGTCAAAACCCATCTCTCGCCGTCTGAACGCTTCAAAAACACATACATAGCACCGCGTAGGTATTAGATACGCGTTAGAACTTACGGGACTTGATTCTGACATACGAAAGCTGAGTTATCGCCAAGTTTGCAAAATTCGCAAACACATAGGCTAAAAGCTAGAAAAGTAGTCAAAACCCGCCTCGGTCGTTCGAATGCCACGTAAACACACACATATAACCGCGTAGGTATTAGACATGCATTAGAACTTACAGGACTCGATTCTGACATACGAAAATCGAGTTATCGCCAAGTTTGCAAAATTTGCCAACACTTAGGCAAAATGCCAAAAATGAGGCCAAAACCCGCTTCGGTCGTCCGAACGCCACACAAACACACATAGCACCGCGTAGGAATTAGACACCCGTTAGAACTTACGTGACTAGATTCTGACATACGGAGAACGAGTTATCGCCCAGTTTGCAAAACTCAACAACACTTAGGCAAAAAGTCAAAAAAGAGGTCAAAACCCGCCTCTACCGTCCAATGCACGCCAAAAAAACACACATAGCACCGCGTGCAGGTATTGAGACACGCGTTAGAACTTACGGGACTCGATTCGACATACGAGAGAACGAAGTTATCACCCGGTTTGCAAAACTTCGCAACAACACTTAGGTAAAAACCAAAAAGAGGTCAAAACCCGCTCGGTTGTCCGAACGCCACGCAAAACACACACATAGCACCGCGTAGGTATTAGAACACGCGCGTTAGAACTTACGGACTCGATTCCGACATATACGAAAGCCGAAGTTATCGCCAAGTTTGCAAAATTCGCCAACACTTAGGCAAAAAGCGAAAAAAAGAGGTCAAAACCCGCCGATCCGTCCGAACGCCACGAAACACACACATATAACCGCTGTAGGTATTGGACATGCATTAGAACTTACAGGACTCGATTCCGACATACGGAAGCCGAGTTATCGCCAAGTTTGCAAAATTCGCCAACACTTAGGCAAAAAGAAGAAAAAGAGGTCAAAATCCGCCTCAGTAGTTTGAACGCCACGCAAACACACGCATAGAACCGCGTAGGTATTAGAAACACGTTAGAACTTACGGGACTCTATTTCGACATACGAAAGCTGAGTTATCGCCAAGTTTGCAAAATTCGCCAACACTTAGGCAAAAAGCCAAAAAAGAGGTCAAAACCCGCCTCGGTCATCCGAACACCACGTAAACACACACATAGCACCGCGTAGGTATTAAACACGCGTTAGAACTTACGGGACTCGATTCCGACATACGGAAGCCGAGTTACCGCTCAGTTTGCAAAATTCGCCAACACTTAGGTAAAAAGCCGAAATAGAGGTCAAAACCCGCCTCGGCCGTCCGAACGCCACGCAAACACACACATAGCACCGCGTAGGTATTAGACACGCGTTACAACTTACGGGACTCGATTCCGACATACGGAAGCCGAGTTATCGCCCAGTTTGCAAAATTCGCCAACACTTAGGTAAAAAGCCAAAAAGAGGTCAAAACCCGCCTCGGTCGTCCGAAGGCCAAATAAACACACACATAGCACCGCGTGAGGTATTAGACATGCGTTAGAATTTACGGGACTAGATTCTGACATACGGAGAACGAGTTATCACCCAGTTTGCAAAACTCAACAACACTTAGGTAAAAAACCAAAAAAGAGGTCAAAACCCGCCTCGGTTGTCCGAACGCCACGGAAACACACACATAGCACCGCGTAGGTATTAGACACGCGTTAGAACTTACGGGACTCGATTCCAACATACGGAAGCCGAGTTATCGCCAAGTTTGCAAAATTCGCAAACACTTAGTCAAAAAGCCAGAAAAGAGGTCAAAACCCGCCTCGGTCATCCGAATGCCACGTAAACACACACATATAACCGCGTAGGTATTGGACATGCATTAGAACTTACAGGACTCGATTCCGACATACGAAAGCCGAGTTATCGCCAAGTTTGCAAAATTCGCCAACACTTAGGCAAAAAGAAGAAAAAGAGGTCAAAATCCGCCTCAGTCGTTCGAACGCCACGCATACACACGCATAGAACCGCGTAGGTGTTAGAAACACGTTAGAACTTACGGGACTCGATTTCGACATACGAAAGCTGAAGTATCGCCAAGTTTGCAAAAGTCGCCAACACTTAGGCAAAAAGTTAAAAAAGAGGTCAAAACCCGCCTCGGTCGTTCGAATGCCACGCAAACACACACATAGCACCGCGTAGGTATTAGACACGCGTTAGAACTTACGTGACTAGATTCTGACATACGGAGAACGAGTTATCGCCCAGTTTGCAAAACTCAACAACATTTAGGCAAAAAACTAAAAAAGAGGTCAAAACCCATCTCGGTCGTCTGAACGCCACGAAAACACACACATAGCATCGCGTAGGTATTAGACACACGTTAGAACTTACGGGACTAGATTCCGACATACGGAAGCCGAGTTATCGCCAAGTTTGCAAAATTAGTAAACACTTAGGCAAAAAGTCGAAAAAGAGGTCAAAACCCGCCTCGGTCATCCGAACGCCACGTAAACACACACATAGCACCGCGTAGGAATTAGACATGCATTATAACTTACGGGACTCGATTCTGACATACAGAAGTCGAGTTATCGCCAAGTTTGCAAAATTCATAAACACTTAGGCAAAAAGTCAAAAAAGAGGTCAAAACCCGCCTCGGTCGTCCGAACGCCACACAAACACACACATAGCACCGCGTAGGTATTAGACACGCGTTAGAACTTACGTGACTAGATTATGACATACGAAGAACGAGTTATCGCCCAGTTTGCATAACTCAACAACACTTAGGCAAAAAACTAAAAAAGAGGTCAAAACCCGTCTCGGTCGTCTGAATGCCTCGAAAACACACACATAGCACCGCGTAGGAAATAGACACGCGTTAAAACTTACGGGACTCGATTCCGACATACGGAAGCCGAGTTATCGCCAAGTTTGCAAAATTCGCAAACACATAGGCAAAAAGCCAGAAAAGTGGTCAAAACCCGCCTCGGTCGTTCGAATGCCACGTAAACACACACATATAACCGCGTAGGTATTAGACATGCATTAGAACTTACAGGACTTGATTCCGACATTTGGAAACCGAGTTATCGCCAAGTTTGCAAAATTCGCTAACACTTAGGCAAAAAGCCAAAAAAGAGGTCAAAACCCGCCTCAGTCGTCCGAACGCCACACAAACACACACATAGCACCGCAGTAGGTATTTACACACTGTTAGAACTTACGGACTAGATTCCGACATACGGAGAACGAGTTATCGCCCAGTTTGCAAAACTCAACAACACTTGGGTAAAAAACTAAAAAAGAGGTCAAAACTCGTCTCGGTCGTCCGAACGCCAAGTAAACACACACATAGCACTGCGTAGGTATTAAGACACACGCGCTAGAACTTACGGACTAGATTCTCGACATACGGAGAACGAAGTTATCACCCAGTTTGCAAAACTCAACAACACTTAGGCAAAAAACCAAAAAAGAGGTCAAAACCGCCTCGATCGTCCGAATGCCACGCGCAAACACACACATAGCAATCGCTGTAGTAGTATTAGACACGCGTTAGAACTTACGGGACTCGATTCTGACATACGAAAGCCGAGTTATCGCCAAGTTTGCAAAATTCGCCAACATTTATGCAAATAGCCAAAAAAGAGGTCAAAATCCGCCTCAGTCGTTCAAACGCTACGCATACACACACATAGAACCGCGTAGGTATTAAACACATGTTAGAACTTACGGGACTCGATTCCGACATGGAAGCTGAGTTATCGCCAATTTTGCAAAATTCGCCAACACTTAGGCAAAAAGTTGAAAAAGAGGTCAAAACCCGCCTCGGTCGTCCGAATGCCACGCAAACACACACATAACACCGCGTAGATATTAGACACGCGTTAGAATTAACGGGATTAGATTCTGACATACGGAGAACGAGTTATCACCCAGTTTGCAAAACTCAACAACCCTTAGGCAAAAAACCAAAAAAGAGGTCAAAACCCATCTCGGTCGTCCAACGCCACGCGAAACACACACATAGCACCGCGTGAGGTATTAGAACACACGTTAGAACTTACGGGACTCGATTTCGACACGGAGAAGCCGAAGTTATCGCCAAGTTTGCAAAATTCAACAAACACTTAAGCAAAAAGCCGAAAAAGAGGTCAAAACCCGCCTCGGTCGTCCGATCGCCACGTAAACACACACATAGCACCGCGTAGGTATTAGACATGCATTATAACTTACGGGACTCGATTCTGACATACGGAAGTCGAGTTATCGCCAAGTTTGCAAAATTCAACAAACACTTAGGCAAAAAGCCAAAAAGAGGTCAAAACCCGCCTCGGTCAGTCCGAACGCCACACAAACACACACACATAGCACCGCAGTAGGTATTAGACACGCGTTAGAACTTACGGGACTAGATTCCGACATACGGAGAATCGAGTTATCGCCCAGTTTGCAAAACTCAACAACACTTAGGCAAAAAACGCTAAAAAGAGGTCAAAACCCATCTCGGTCGTCCGAACGCCACGCAAACACACACATAGCACCGCGTAGGTATTAGACACGCGTTAGAACTTACGGGACTCGATTCTGACATACGGAAGCCGAGTTATCGCCAAGTTTGCAAAACTCAAACTTGCACTTAGGCAAAAAGCCAAAAAGAGGTCAAAACCGCCTCGGCGTCGTCCGAATGCCACGCAAACACACACACATAGCACCGCGTGAGGTATTAGACACACGTTAGAACTTACGGGACTCGATTCGACATACTACGAAACCGAAGTTATCGCCAAGTTTGCAAAATTCAACAACACTTAGGCAAAAAAGCCAAAAAGAGGTCAAAACCGCCTCGGTCGTCCAGAATGCCACGTAAACACACACATAGCACCGCGTAGGTATTAGACACACATTAGAACTTACGGACTCGATTCCGACATACGGAAATCGAAAGTTATCGCCAAGTTTGCAAAACTTCAACAACACTTAGGGCAAAAAGCGAAAAAAGAGGTCAAAACCCGCTCGATTCGTCCGAACGCCACGCAAACACACACATAGCAACGCGTAGGTATTAGAACACGCGTTAGAACTTACGGGACTCGATTCTGACATATACGGAGAACGAAAGTTATCGCCCGTTTGCAAAACTTCAACAACACTTAGGCAAAAAGCCAAAAAGAGGTCAAAAAACAGACCTCGACGTCCGTCCGAATGCCACGCAAACACACACACACACATAGCACCGCGTAGGTATTAGACACGCGTTAGAACTTACGGGACTCGATTCTGACATACGAAAGCCGAGTTATCGCCAAGTTTGCAAAATTCGCCAACACTTAGGCAAAAAGCCAAAAAAGAGGTCAAAACCCGCCTCGGTCGTCCGAACGCCACGCAAACACACACATAGCACCGCGTAGGTATTAGACACACGTTAGAACTTACGGGACTCGATTCTGACATACGGAAGCCGAGTTATCGCCAAGTTTGCAAAATTCAACAACACTTAGGCAAAAAGCCAAAAAAAGGTCAAAACCCACATCTTCGGTCCACGTCGAACGCCACGCAAACACACACATATATCGCCACGTAGGTATTAGACACGTTAGAACTTACGGGACTCGATTCGACATACGGAAGTCGAAGTTATCGCCAAGTTTGCAAAACTCAAACACTTAGGCAAAAAAAACCAAAAAAGAGGTCAAAACCCGCCTCGATTAAACGTCCGTCAACGCCACGCAAAAACACACACATATAGCACCGCGTAGGTATTAGACACGCGTTAGAACTTACGGGACTCGATTCCGACATACGGAGAACGATGTTATCGCCCAGTTTGCAAAACTCAACAACACTTAGGCAAAAAAAGCAAAAAGAGGTCAAAACCCCCCGATCGTCCAACGCCACGCAACGCACACACACACACATAGCACTGCGTAGGTATTAGATACGCGTTAGAACTTACGGGACTCGATTCTGACCTACGAAAGCAAAGTTATCGCCCAGTTTGCAAAATTCAACAACACTTAGGCAAAAAGCCGAAAAAGAGCCCAAAACCCGCCTCTCGGTCCAAATCAACGCATACGCAAAAACACACACATAGCACCGCGTAGGTATTAGACACGCGTTAGAACTTACGGGACTCGATTCCGACATACGGAAGTCGAAGTTATCGCCCAGTTTGCAAAACTCACCAACACTTAGGCAAAAAGCCAAAAAGAGGTCAAAACCCGCCTCGGTCGTCCGAACGCCACGCAAACACACACATAGCACCGCGTAGGTATTAGACACACGTTAGAACTTACGGGACTCGATTCCGACATACGAGAAGCCGAGTTATCGCCAAGTTTGCAAAACTCGCCAACACTTAGGCAAAAAGCCAAAAAGAGGTCAAAACCCACCTCGGTCGTCCGAACGCCACGCAAACACACACATAGCACCGCGTAGGTATTAGACACGCGTTAGAACTTACGGGACTCGATTCCGACATACGAAAGATCGAAGTTATCGCCAAGTTTGCAAAACTTCAACAACACACTTAGGCAAAAAGCCAAAAAAGAGGTCAAAACCCGCCTCGGTCGTCCGAACGCCACACAAACACACACATAGCACCGCGTAGGTATTAGACACGCGTTAGAACTTACGGGACTCGATTCCGATATACGGAGAACAAGTTATCGCCTAGTTTGCAAAACTCAACAACACTTAGGCAAAAAACCAAAAAAGAGGTCAAAACCCGCCTCGGTCGTCCGAACGCCACGCAAACACACACATAGCACCGCGTAGGTATTAGACACGCGTTAGAACTTACGGGACTCGATTCCGACATACGAAAGTCGAGTTATCGCCAAGTTTGCAAAATTCGCCAACACTTAGGCAAAAAGCCAAAAAAGAGGTCAAAACCAGCCTCGGTCGTCCGAACGCCACGCAAACACACACATAGCACCGCGTAGGTATTAGACACGCATTAGAACTTACGGGACTCGATTCTGACATACGAAAGCCGAGTTATCGCCCAGTTTGCAAAACTCGCCAACACTTAGGCAAAAAGCCAAAAAGAGGTCAAAACCCGCATCGGTCGTCCGAATGACATGCAAACACACACATAGCACCGCGTAGGTATTAGACACGCTTTAGAACTTACGGACTCGATTCCACGACATACGAAGATCGAAGTATCGCCCAGTTTGCAAAACTCGCCAACACTTAGGCAAAAAGCCAAAAAAGAGGTCAAAACCGCCTCGGTCGTCCGAACGCCACGCAAACACACACATAGCACCGCGTAGGTATTAGACACATGTTAGAACTTACGGGACTCGATTCCGACATACGGAGACCGAGTTATCGCCAAGTTTGCAAAACTCGCCAACACTTAGGCAAAAAGTCAAAAAAGAGGTCAAAACCCGCCTCGGTCGTCCGAACGCCACGCAAACACACACATAGCACCGCGTAGGTATTAGACACGCGTTAGAACTTACGGGACTCGATTCCGACATACGGAAGTCGAGTTATCGCCCAGTTTGCAAAACTCGCCAACACTTAGGCAAAAAGCCAAAAAAGAGGTCAAAACCCACCTCGGTCCGTCCGAACGCCACGCAAACACACACATAGCACCGCGTAGGTATTAGACACGTGTTAGAACTTACGGGACTCGATTCCGACATACGGAGACCGAGTTATCGCCCAGTTTGCAAAACTCAACAACACTTAGGCAAAAAACCGAAAAAGAGCCCAAAACCCGCATCCGATCGTCCGAACGCCACAAAACACACACATATAACACCGTG
Source organism: Panax quinquefolius (assembly GCA_020205615.1). Lineage (NCBI taxonomy): Eukaryota > Viridiplantae > Streptophyta > Magnoliopsida > Apiales > Araliaceae > Panax > Panax quinquefolius. The sequence goes on along the minus strand of JAINUW010000459.1, from coordinate 21,242 downwards.
AGGTATTATTAGACACGCGTTAGAACTTACGGGACTCGATTCCGACATACGAAGTCGAAGTTATCGCCCAGTTTGCAAAACTCACCAACACTTAGGCAAAAAGCCGAAAAAAGAGGTCAAAACCCGCCTCGGCCGTCCGAATGCCACGCAAACACACACATAACACCGCGTAGGTATTAGACACGCGTTAGAACTTACGGGACTCGATTCCGACATACGGAGACCGAGTTATCGCCCAGTTTGCAAAATTCGCCAACACTTAGGCAAAAAGCCAAAAAAGAGGTCAAAACCCGCCTGGGTCCGTCCAACGCCACGCAAACACACACATAGCACCGCTGTAGGTATTAGACACACGTTAGAACTTACGGGACTCGATTCACATATACGGAGACCGAAGTTATCGCCTAGTTTTTGCAAAACTCAACAACACTTAGGCAAAAAGCCAAAAAGAGGTCAAAACCCGCCTCGGCCGTCCTTACGCACGCCACGAAACACACACATAGCACCGCGTGGGTATTAGAGCTTACGGGACTGATTTCGACATACGGAGAGGTATTAGACACGTTTAGAACTTACGGGACTCGATTCCGACATACACGGAGATCGAAGTTATCGCCTCGTTTGCAAAACTCAAAACACTTAGGCAAAAAGCCAAAAAGAGGTCAAAACCACGGCCGATCCAACGCCACGCCACGCACACACACACATAGCAATCGCTGTAGGTATTAGACACATGCTTTAGAACTTACGGGACTCGATTCCGACATATACGGAGACCGAAGTTCGCCCAAGTTTGCAAAACTCACCAACACTTAGGCAAAAAGCCAAAAAGAGGTCAAAACCGCCGCCTCGTCGTCCGAACGCCCACGCAAACACACACACATATAGCACGCTGTAGAGTATTATTAGACACATTTAGAACTTACGGGACTCGATTCCGACATACTGAGAATCGAAAGTTATCGCCCAGTTTGCAAAACTCAACAACACTTAGGCAAAAAGCCAAAAAAGAGGTCAAAACCCAGCCTCGGTCGTCCAAACGCCACGCAAACACACACATAGCACCGCAGTAGGTATTAGACACACGTTAGAACTTACGAGACTCGATTCCGATATACGGAGACCGAGTTATCGCCCAGTTTGCAAAACTCGCCAACACTTAGGCAAAAAGCCAAAAAAGAGGTCAAAACCCGCCTCGGTCGTCCGAACGCCACGCAAACACACACATAACACCGCATAGGTATTAGACACGTGTTACAACTTACGGGACGATTCCGACATACGGAAACGAAGTTATCGCCAAGTTTGCAAAATTCGCCAACACTTAGGCAAAAAACTAAAAAAAGAGGTCAAAACCCGCCTCAGTCTTCCTAACGCCACGCAAACACACACATAGCACCGCGTAGGTATTAGACACGCGTTAGAACTTACGGGACTCGATTCTGACATACGAAGACCGAAAGTTATCGCCCAGTTTGCAAAACTCGCCAACACTTAGGCAAAAAGCCAAAAAAAGAGGTCAAAACCCCGCTCGCGTCCGTCCAACGCCAACGAAACACACACATAACACAGCGTAGGTATTAGACACGCGTAGAACTTACGGGACTCGATTCTCGATTACGACATACGAGAACGAAGTTATCGCCAAGTTTGCAAAACTCAACAACACTTAGGCAAAAAGCCAAAAAGGTCAAAACCCGCCGCTTCGTCGTCTCGAACGCCACGCAAACACACACACACAGCACCGCGTAGGTATTAGACACGCATTAGAACTTACGGGACTCGATTCGACATACACGAGACCGAAGTTATCGCCCGTTTGCAAAACTCAACAACACTTAGGCAAAAAAAGCCAAAAAGAGGTCAAAACCCGCCTCGGTCGTCCGAACGCCACGCAAACACACACATAGCACACCGCGTAGGTATTAGACATAACATTAGAACTTTACGGACTCGATTCCGACATACGAAAGTCGAAAGTTATCGCCCGGTTTGCAAAACTCGCCAACACTTAGGCAAAAAGCCAAAAAGAGGTCAAAACCAGCCTCGGTCGTCCAACGCCACGCGCAAACACACACATAGCAATCACAGTGGGTATTAGACACACGTAGAACTTACGGGACTCGATTCGACATACGGAAACGAAGTTATCGCCCGAGTTTGCAAAACTCGCAACACTTAGGCAAAAAGCCAAAAAAGAGGTCAACCCGCCTCGGTCGTCCGACGCCACGCAAACACACACACATAGCACCGCGTAGGTATTAGACACGCATGTTAGAACTTACGGACTCGATTCCGACATACGGAGAAGCGAAAAGTATCGCCAGGTTGCAAAACTCAACACAACACTTAGGCAAAAGCCAAAAAGAGGTCAAAACCGCCTCGCCGTCCAACGCCACGCAAACACACACATAGCACGCATAGGTATTAGACACGCGTTAGAACTTACGGGACTCGATTCCGACATACGAAAGCCGAGTTATCGCCCAGTTTGCAAAATTCGCCAACACTTAGGCAAAAAGCCAAAATAGAGGTCAAAACCCGCCTCGGTCGTCCGAACGCCACGCAAACACACACATAGCACCGCGTAGGTATTAGACACGCGTTAGAACTTACGGGACTCGATTCCGACATACGAAAGCCGAGTTATCGCCCAGTTTGCAAAATTCAACAACACTTAGGCAAAAAGCCAAAAAGAGGTCAAACCCGCCTCGGTCGTCCGAATGCCACAAAAACACACATAGCACCGCTATAGGTATTAGACACGTGTTAGAACTTACGGACTCGATTCCGACATACGGAGAACGAAAGTTATCGCCAGGTTTGCAAAACTCAACAACACTTAGGCAAAAAGCCAAAAAAGAGGTCAAAACCGCGCTCGGTCGTCCGAACGCCACGCAAACACACACATAGCACCGCGTAGGTATTAGAACGTGCGTAGAACTTACGGGACTCGATTCTGACATACGAAGCCGAAGTTATCGCCAAGTTTGCAAAACTCGCCAACACTTAGGCAAAAAGCCAAAAAGAGGTCAAAACCCGCCTCGGTCGTCCGAACGCCACGCAAACACACACATAGCACCGCGTAGCTATTAGACACACGCTATTAGACTTACGGGACTCGATTCCGACATACGGAAAGACCGAGTTATCGCCAAGTTTGCAAAACTCGCCAACACTTAGGCAAAAAAAGCCAAAAAACTTACGAGGTCAAAACCCCGCCTCGGTCGTCCGAACGCCACGCAAAACACACACATAGCACCGCGTAGGTATTAGACACACGTTAGAACTTACGGGACTCGATTCCGACATACGAAAGCCGAGTTATCGCCGAGTTTGCAAAAACTCAACAACACTTAGGCAAAAAGCCAAAAAGAGGTCAAAACCCGCCTCGATCGTCCGAACGCCACGCAAACACACACATAGCACCGCGTAGGTATTAGACACGCGTTAGAACTTACGGACTCGATTCGACATACGGAGAGACGAAGTTATCGCCCGGTTTGCAAAACTCAACAACACTTAGGCAAAAAGCAAAAAAGAGGTCAAAACCCGCTCGGTCCCGAACGCCACGCAAAACACACATAGCAATCACAGCGTAGGTATTAGACACACGTTAGAACTTACGGGACTCGATTCCGATACATACTGAGAAGTCGAAAGTTATCGCCTAAGTTTGCAAAAACTCGCCAACACTTAGGTAAAAAACTGAAAAAGAGGTCAAAACCCGCCTCGGTCGTCCAAACGCCACGCAAACACACACATAGCACAGCGTAGGTATTAGAAACATGTTAGAACTTACGGGACTCGATTCTCGACATACGAAAAGACGAAGTTATCGCCCAGTTTGCAAAACTCGCCAACACTTAGGCAAAAAGCCAAAAAAGAGGTCAAAACCCGCCTCGGTCGTCCGAACGCCACGCAAACACACACATAACACCGAGTAGGTATTAGACACGCGTTAGAACTTACGGGACTCGATTCTGACATACGAAGACCGAGTTATCGCCCAGTTTGCAAAACTCAACAACACTTAGGCAAAAAGCAAAAATAGGTCAAAACCCGCCTCGGTCCGTCTGAATGCCACGCAAACACACACATAACACCGCGCGTAGGTATTAGACATGCGTTAGAACTTACGGGACTCGATTCAGACATACGGAAGCCGAGTTACCGCTCAGTTTGCAAAATTCGCCAACACTTAGGTAAAAAGCCAAAATAGAGGTCAAAACCCGCCTCGGCCGTCCGAACGCCACGCAAACACACACATAGCACCGCGTAGGTATTAGACACGCGTTAGAACTTACGGGACTCGATTCCGACATACGAAAGTCGAGTTATCGCCTAGTTTGCAAAATTCACCAACACTTAGGCAAAAAGCCAAAAAAGAGTCAAAACCGCCTCGATCGTCCAAAACACGCCACGAAAACACACACATAGCACCGCGTAGGTATTAGACACACGTTAGAACTTACGGGACTCGATTCGACATACGAAAAGTCGAAGTTATCGCCAAGTTTGCAAAACTCGCCAACACTTAGGCAAAAAAGCAAAAAGAGGTCAAAACCCGCCTCGGTCGTCCGAACGCCACGCAAACACACACATAGCACACGCTGGTATTAGACATGCATTAGAACTTACGGACTCGATTCGACATACGAAGAACGAAGTTATCGCCCAGTTTGAAAAACTCAACAACACTTAGGCAAAAAGCCAAAAATAGGTCAAAACCCGCCTTGGTCGTCCGAACGCCACGCAAACACACACATAGCACCGCGTAGGTATTAAACACACGTTAGAACTTACGGGACTCGATTCCGACATACGGAAGCCGAGTTATCGCTCAGTTTGCAAAATTCGCCAACACTTAGGCAAAAAGTCGAAAAAGAGGTCAAAACCCGCCTCGGTCGTCCGTCCGAACGCCACACGCAAACACACACACATAGCACTGCGTTGGTATTAGACACGCATCATAACTTACGGGACTCGATTCTGACATACGGAAGTCGAGTTATCGCCCAATTTGCAAAACTCGCCAACACTTAGGTAAAAAGCCAAAAAAGAGGTCAAAACCACGCATCGGTCGTCCAACGCCACACAAACACACACATAGCATAATCGCGTGAGGTATTAGACACGCTAGAACTTACGGACTCTAGATTTCGACATACGAAGACCGAGTTATCGCCCAGTTTGCAAAATTCGCCAACACTTAGGCAAAAAACCGAAAAAGAGGTCAAAACCCGCCTCGGTCGTCCGAACGCCGCGCAAACACACACATAGCACCGCGTAGGTATTAGACATGCTTTAGAACTTACGGAATTCGATTCCGACATACAGAAGCCGAGTTATCGCCAAGTTTGCAAAATTCGCCAACACTTAGGCAAAAAGCCGAAAAAGAGTTCAAAACCCGCCTCAGTCGTTCAAACGCCACGCATACACACACATAGAACCACGTAGGTATTAGAAACACGTTAGAACTTACGGGACTCGATTCCGACATACGGAAGCTGAGTTATCGCTAAGTTTGTAAAATTCGCCAACACTTATGCAAAAAGCTGAAAAAGAGGTCAAAACCCGCCTCGGTCGTCCGAATGCCACGCAAACACACACATAGCACCGCGTAGGTATTAGACATACGTTAGAACTTCCGGGACTCGATTCTGACATACGAAGACCGAGTTATCACCCAGTTTGCAAAACTCGCCAACACTTAGGCAAAAAGTCGAAAAAGAGGTCAAAACCGCCCTCGGTCGTCTCGTCCGAACACCACGCAAACACACACATAGCAACGCTGTAGGTATTAAACACACGTTAGAACTTACGGACTCGATTCCGACATACGAAAGTCGAGTTATCGCCAAGTTTGCAAAATTCGCCAACACTTAGGCAAAAAGTCAAAAAAGAGGTCAAAACCCGCCTCGGCCGTCAGTCCTCAACGCCACGCAAACACACACACATAATCGCGTGTAGGTATTAGACACGCGTTAGAACTTACGGGACTCGATTCCACACATACTGAGAAGTCGAAGTTATCGCCAAGTTTGCAAAATTCGCCAACACACGGCAGGTAAAAAGCCAAAAAGAGGTCAAAACCCGCCCTTGCGTCCGAACGCCACGCAAACACACACATAGCACCGCGTGGGTATTAGACATGCGTTAGAATTTACGGACTCGATTCACAACATACGAGAGACGAAGTTATCGCTTAAGTTTGCAAAACTTAACAACACTTAGGCAAAAACCAAAAAAGAGGTCAAAACCCGCCTCGATCGTCCAAACTCCACGTAAACACACATATAAGCACCGCTAGGTATTAGACACGCTTACGTTAGAACTTACGGGACTCGATTCCGACATACGAATCCGAAGTTATCGCCCAGTTTGCAAAACTCGCCAACACTTAGGCAAAAAGCCGAAAAAGAGCCCAAAACCTGCCTCGTCCGTCCGAACACCACGCAAACACACACATAGCACCGCGTAGGTATTAGACACGCGTTAGAACTTACGGGACTCGATTCTGACATACAAAAGCCGAGTTATCGCCAAGTTTGCAAAATTCGCCAACACTTAGGCAAAAAGTCAAAAAAGAGGTCAAAACCCGCCTCGGTCATCCGAACACCACGCAAACACACACATAGCACCGCGTAGGTATTAAACACATGTTAGAACTTACGGGACTCGATTCCGACATACCAAAGCTGAGTTATCGCTAAGTTTGCAAAAACTTCGCCAATACTTAGGCAAAAGTCGAAAAAGATGTCAAAACCAAATCGGCTACGTCCGAACGCCACGCAAACACACACATAGCACCGCGTAGGTATTAGTCGCGCATTAGAACTTATGGGACTCGATTCCGACATACGGAAGTCAAGTTATCGCCAAGTTTGCAAAATTCGCCAACACATAGGTAAAAAGACAAAAAAGAGGTCAAAACCCGTCTCGGTCGTCCGAACGCCACATAAACACACACATAGCATCGCGTAGGTATTAGACATGCGTTAGAATTTACGGGACTAGATTTCAACATACGGAGACCAAGTTATCCCCCAGTTTGTAAAACTCAACAATACTTAGGCAAAAAACCAAAAAAGAGGTCAAAACCCGCCTCGGTCGTCCGAACGCCACATAAACACACATATAGCACCGCGTAGGTATTAGACATGTGTTAGAACTTACGGGACTCGATTCCACATACGAAAGCCGAGTTATCGCTAAGTTTACAAAATTCGCCAACACTTAAGCAAAAAGCCGAAAAAGAGCCCAAACCGGCCTCGTCCGTTCGGACGCCACGCAAACACACACATAACACCGCGTAGGTATTAGACACATGTTAGAACTTACGGGACTCGATTCTGACATACGAAAGCCGAGTTATCGCCAAGTTTGTAAAATTCGCCAACACTTAGGCAAAAAGTCAAAAAAGAGGTCAAAACCCGCCTCGGTCGTTTGAATGCCATGAAAACACATACATAGAACCACGTAGGTATTAAATACGCGTTAGAACTTACTGGACTAGATTCTGACATACAGAAGCCGAGTTATCGCAAAGTTTGCAAAATTCGCCAACACTTAGGCAAAAAGCCGAAAAAGAGGTCAAAACCCGCCTCGGTCATCCGAACACCACGCAAACACACACATAGCACCGCGTAGGTATTAAACACATGTTAGAACTTACGGGACTCGATTCCGACATACCGAAGCCGAGTTATCGCTAAGTTTGCAAAATTCGACAATACTTAGGCAAAAAGCCGAAAAAGATGTCAAAACCCGCTTTTCGCCGTCCGAATGCCACGCAAACACACACATAAGACCGCGTGAGGTATTAGACACACGCGTTAGAACTTATGGGACTCGATTCTCGACATACTGAAGTCAAGTTATCGCCAAGTTTGCAAAATTCGCCCAACACATAGGTAAAAAGCCAAAAAAGAGGTCAAAACCCGCCTCGGTCGTCCGAACGCCACGTAAACACACACATAGCACTGCGTAGGTATTAGACATGCGTTAGAATTTACGGGACTAGATTTCAACATACGGAGACCAAGTTATCGCCTAGTTTGCAAAACTTAACAACACTTAGGCAAAAAACCAAAAAAGAGGTCAAAACCCGCCTCGGTCGTCCAAACTCCACGTAATCACACATATAGCACCGCGTAGGTATTATACACGCATTAGAACTTACGGGACTCGATTCCGACATACGGAAGCCGAGTTATCGCCAAGTTTGCAAAATTCGCCAACACTTAAGCAAAAAGCCGAAAAAGAGCCCAAAACTGGCCTCGTCCGTCCGGACGCCACGCAAACACACACATAGCACCGCGTAGGTATTAGACACGTGTTAGAACTTACGGGACTCGATTCTGACATACAAAGGCCGAGTTATCGCCAAGTTTGCAAAATTCGCCAACACTTAGGCAAAAAGCCAAAAAGAGGTCAAAACCCGCCTCGGTCATCCGAACACCACGCAAACACACACATAGCACCGCGTAGGTATTAAACACATGTTAGAACTTACGGGACTCGATTCCGACATACGGAAGCCGAGTTATCGCTAAGTTTGCAAAATTCGATAATACTTAGGCAAAAAGCCGAAAAAGATGTCAAAACCTGCCTCGGTCGTCCGAACGCCACGCAAACACACACATAGCACCGCGTAGGTATTAGACACGCGTTAGAACTTATGGGACTCGATTCCGACATACTGAGTCAAGTTATCGCCAAGTTTGCAAAATTCGCCAACACATAGGTAAAAAGCCAAAAAAGAGGTCAAAACCCGCCTCGGTCGTCCGAACGCCACGTAAACACACACATAGCACCGCGTAGGTATTAGACATGCGTTAGAATTTACGGGACTAGATTTCAACATACGGAGACCAAGTTATCGCCCAGTTTGCAAAACTCAACAATACTTAGGCAAAAAACCAAAAAAGAGGTCAAAACCCGCCTCGGTCGTCCGAACGCCACATAAACACACATATAGCACCGCCAGAGGTATTAGACATGCATTAGAACTTACGGGACTCGATTCCGACATACGAAAGTCGAGTTATCGCCTATTTTGCAAAATTCGCCAACATTTAAGCAAAAAACCGAAATAGAGGTCAAAACCCGCCTCGGTCGTCTGAACGCCGCGCAAACACACACACATAGTAACGTAGAGGTATTAGAAACATGTTAGAACTTACGGACTCGATTCGACATACGGAGACCGAAGTTATCGCCAAGTTTTGTAAAAATTCGCCAACACTTAGGCAAAAAGTCAAAAAAAGAGGTCAAACCCCGCCTCGGTCATCGTCAAATGCCACGCAAACACACACACATAATACCGCACGAGGTATTAGACACGCATTAGAACTTACGGACTCGATTCGACATACGAAGAGTGAAAAGATCGCCAAGTTTGCAAAATTCGCCAACACTTAGGCAAAAAGCTGAAAAAGAGGTCAAAACTCGCCTCGGTCGTTCGAACGCCACGCATACACACACATAGAACCGCGTAGGTATTAGAAACACGTTAGAACTTACGGGACTCGATTCTGACATACGGAAGCTGAGTTATCGCCAAGTTTGCAAAATTCGCCAACACTTAGGCAAAAAGCTGAAAAAGAGGTCAAAACCCGCCTCGGTCGTCCGAATGCCACGCAAACACACACAACACCGCGTAGGTATTAGACATCTGTTAAAACTTACAGGACTCGATTCCGACATACGAAAAGCCGAAGTTATCGCTAAGTTTTTAAAATTCGCCAACACTTAGGTAAAAAGCCAAAAAGAGGTCAAAACCGCCTCTACGTCCCGAACGCCACGCAAACACACACATAGCACCATGTAGTTATTAGACACGCGCTTAGAACTTACGGACTCGATTCGACAAACGAAAGTCGAGTTATCGCCAAGTTTGCAACATTCGCCAACACTTAGGTAAAAAGCCAAAAAGAGGTCAAAACCCGCCTCGATCGTCCGAACGCCACGCAAACACACACATAGCACCGCGTAGGTATTAGACACGCGTTAGAATTTACGGGACTAGATTCCGACATACGGAGACCGAGTTATCGCCCAATTTGCAAAACTCAACAACACTTAGGCAAAAAACCGAAAAAGAGGTCAAAACCCGCCTCGGTGGCCGTCAAACTCCACGTAATCACACATATAGCACCGCGCGTAGGTATTATACACGCGCATTAGAACTTACGGACTCGATTCCTTCCGCATACGAAGCCGAAGTTATCGCCAAGTTTGCAAAATTCGCCAACACTTAAGCAAAAAGCCGAAAAAGAGCCCAAAACCGGCCTCGTCCGTCCGGACGCCACGCAAACACACACATAGCACCGCGTAGGTATTAGACACGTGTTAGAACTTACGGGACTCGATTCTGACATACAAAGGCCGAGTTATCGCCAAATTTGCAAAATTCGCCAACACTTAGGCAAAAAGCCGAAAAAGAGGTCAAAACCCGCCTCGGTCATCCGAACACCACGCAAACACACACATAGCACCGCGTAGGTATTAAACACATGTTAGAACTTACGGGACTCGATTCCGACATACCAAAGCTGAGTTATCGCTAAGTTTGCAAAATTCGACAATACTTAGGCAAAAAGTCGAAAAAGATGTCAAAACCTGCCTCGGTCGTCTGAACGCCACGCAAACACACACATAGCACTGCGTAGGTATTAGACACACGTTAGAACTTATGGGACTCGATTCTGACATACGGAAGTCAAGTTATCGCCAAGTTTGTAAAATTCGCCAACACATAGGTAAAAAGCCAAAAAAGAGGTCAAAACCCGCCTCGGTCGTCCGAACGCCACGTAAACACACACATAGCACTGCGTAGGTATTAGACAAGCGTTAGAATTTACGGGACTAGATTTCAACAAACAGAGACCAAGTTATCGCCTAGTTTGCAAAACTCAACAACACTTAGGCAAAAAACCAAAAAAGAGGTCAAAACCCACCTCGGTCGTCCGAACGCCACGTAAGCACACATATAGCACCGCGTAGGTATTAGACATGCATTAGAACTTACGGGACTCGATTCTGACATACGGAAGCCGAGTTATCGCCAAATTTGCAAAATTCGCCAACACTTAAGTAAAAAGCCAAAAAAGTGGTCAAAACCCGCCTCAGTCGTTCAAACGCCACGCATACACACACATAGAACCGCGTAGGTATTAGAAACACGTTAGAAATTACGGGACTCGATACCGACATACGGAAGCTGAGTTATCGCCAAGTTTGAAAAATTCGCCAACACTTAGGCAAAAAGCTGAAAAAGAGGTTAAAACCTGCCTCGGTCGTCCAAATGCCACGCAAACACACACATAGCACTGCGTAGGTATTAGACATGCGTTAGAACTTACGGGACTCGATTCTGACATACGAAAGCTGAGTTATCCCAAAGTTTGCATAATTCGCCAACACTTAGGCAAAAAGCTGAAAAAGAGGTCAAAACTAGCCTCGATCGTTCGAACGCCACACATACACACACATAGAACCGCGTAGGTTTTAGAAACACGTTAGAACTTACGGGACTCGATTCTGACTTATGGAAGCTGAATTATCGCCAAGTTTGCAAAATTCGCCAACACTTAGGCAAAAAGCTAAAAAAGAGGTCAAAACCCGCCTCGGTCGTCCGAACGCCACGCAAACACACATAACACCGCGTAAATATTAGACATGTGTTAAAACTTACGAGACTCGATTCTGACATACGAAAGCCGAGTTATTGCCAAGTTTTTAAAATTCGCTAACACTTAGGTAAAAAGCCGAAAAAGAGGTCAAAAACCGCCTCGGTCGTCCGAACGCCACGCAAACACTCACATAGCACCACGTAGTTATTAGACATGCGTTAGAACTTACGAGACTCAATTCTGACATACGAAAGTCGAGTTATCGCCAAGTTTGCAACATTCGCCAACACTTAGGTAAAAAGCCAAAAAAGAGGTCAAACCCGCCTCGATCGTCCGAACGCCACGCAAACACACACATAGCACCGCGTAGGTATTAGACACGCGTTAGAATTTACGGGACTAGATTCCGACATACGGAGATCGAGTTATCGCCTAGTTTGCAAAACTCAACAACACTTAGGCAAAAAACCGAAAAAGAGGTCAAAACCCGCCTCGGTCGTCCGAACACCACGCAAACACACACATAGCACTGCGTAGGTGTTAGACACGCGTTAGAACTTACGGGACTCGATTCCGACATACGGAAGCCGAGTTATCGGCAAGTTTGCAAAATTCGCCAACACTTGGGCAAAAAGTCGAAAAAGAGGTCAAAACCCGCCTCGGTCGTCCGAACACCACACAAACACACACATAGCACCGCGTAGGTATTAAATACGCGTTAGAACTTACGAGACTCAATTCCAACATACGGAAGCCGAGTTATCGCCAAGTTTGCAAAATTCGACAATACTTAGGCAAAAAGCCGAAAAAGATGTCAAAACCTACCTTAGTCGTCCGAACACCACACAAACACACACATAGCATCGCGAAAGTATTAGACACACGTTAGAACTTATGGGACTCGATTCCGACATACGAAAGTCAAGTTATCACCAAGTTTGCAAAATTCGCCAACACATAGGTAAAAAGCCAAGAAAGATGTCAAAACCCGCCTCAGTCGTCCGAACGCCACGTAAACACACACGTAGCACCGCGTAGGTATTAGACATGTGTTAGAATTTATGGGACAAGATTTCAACATACGGAGACCAAGTTATCGCCCAGTTTGCAAAACTCAACAACACTTAGGCAAAAAACCAAAAAAGAGGTCAAAACCCGCCTCGGTCGTCCGAACGCCACGTAAACACACATATAGCACCGCGTAGGTATTAGACACGCCTTAGAACTTACGTGACTCGATTCCGACATACGGAAGCCGAGTTATCGCCAAGTTTGCAAAATTCGCCAACACTTAAGCAAAAAGCTGAAAAAGAGCCCAAAACTTGCCTCGTTCGTCCGGACGCCACGCAAACACACACATAGCACCGCGTAGGTATTAGACACATGTTAGAACTTACGGGACTATAAAACATGCTATACGGAGACCGAATTATCGCCCAGTTTTCAAAACTCTACAACACTTGTAGAACACAAACCAAAATAATTTAAATATGCTCTATTTTGGACTTCGTTATTAATATTTTAATTTTGTAGGGTCTTGTTGATGAGACTCGTGGGGATGGAGATGGCGGCACAGGCGATGCCCGTGGAGGAGCTAGTGATGATCGTCGGGCTGATGCTGATGAGACAATAGAGGATGGGACCGGTGATGGGACCGGAGGTGGGACCGGCGATGGGACTGGAGGCGATGGCACAAAGATTCCTGCTCTTGGGCAGTAGTTGTTTATATTTATATTTTGACTTTCATGTATGTATATATTTAGCTTTTGAGTTGTACAGATTTGAGTTTGTTATCTAATGATATTGATTGTTGATAGTAAAAGATATGATTGTTATTGATATGTATACATTGTCATTACTTGTTTTTCTTTAGTTTATAACAGGTACAATGTATATGTAAATGAATAGGGGAATTTTGCAATTTTAATATTAATTTTTTAAAGGGGGTCATTGGCGATAGGGTCTTTAGCGACGGGGTTGCCATCGGCAATAACGTATAGAGACGAATCCACAACTAAATTAAATAAAGGTTATTGGCGACGGGAAGAAACTCATTGGCGACGGCTATGCCATCGGCAATGCTCGAATTATTAATTTTAAAGCATAGTTATTACCGACGGTCTCTCCATGGCTGATGTCGTCGCCAATGACTTATTGCCTCCGGCAAGCCGTCGGCACTGACCTCGTCGGCAATGATTGATTTTTTTGTAGTGTGTGAAAGCATGTAATCCTACTTATGAAGCTTCAAAGAAGGCAGTACGAACTGTTCTTCATTTCTAGAGAACCCAGAAATGAAGAACAACTCTGACATGACTTAGTGAGGCTTATAGTTTATTGTTATGTTGTGTTTTGGGCATGGAATTGAATCGAGGTTGTAGTGTTACATGAATACTACAATCCTAAAAAAATTACAAACTCAAAAGCTTGATAACCAAGAATCTAGAACCGGTAAAACTAACTGCAAACTGACAAGAGTTTCTGGGTTTGACCAAGAATACTCAAGATCACCTATAGCGACGGTTCTGTCGCTACAGTACCCTTTAGCGACAGTTTATTTTCCAAAATTATTATTTTTAATAAATAATTAGTATTAAATGGTTTTTAATTATTTAAAATATAAAATAAAATCCTAAAAATTATTTTAAATCCTAAAAATGGGTTTTAAATTACTTTGAATATAATTCATAAATATTTAATATTTTTGGAATATAATGGTATTTAATTTATTTAATTATAATATTAAATAAATTAGTTAAAAATGATTTTTAATACTTGAAAAATCATGAAAAATTATATTATGGTATAAGAAAATATTTTAAGGTATTTTCAATAACTTGTAATATTTTATGATGAATTTCATTAATTAATTAATATTAATGGTAATGGATTTATTTAATAAATATATTAAATAAATTATGGAAAATTAGATTTAATACTTTAAAAATCATATAAAAATGATTTAAGTGTTATAAAAATATTTTGAGTTATAATATATAACATTTGATATTTTGCCATGAAACCATTAATATTTTAATATTAATAGCAATTATTGTATAAAGGATTTAATCATTAAAAATCATATAAACATGATTTTAAGGTATTAAAATACTTTGTAATATTATAAATATATTATAATATTATGTTATGATTTCCATTAATATTTAGTAATAAATAAATATTAATGATAATAGAATAAAGTGGTAGTTATATACTTTAAATACGATATAAATGATTCAAAAATCATGATAAATGGTAATAATTATCTGAAAACTATTACAAGTCTATGAGAAATATCTTGACTGATAATATAATTATCTAAGATAATTGTTAAGTGCTAAAGCAGAGTTTAATTAAATCGTGAATAGTCTGACTAGACTGTCAGGATGTCAGTTTTGTGTCGGGTTCAAGTTAGACTGAAATAGTTTGACCTGATACTAAGTTTTATGTGTGTTGTAGACTGATAGGGTTATGTGTTATGTGTTTAGGTTATTCTATGTATATATATATATATATATATAATAGTATTATATTATGATGATATTATTCTAATTTGTATATCGATATTATTTATATATTAGGTCTTCAGTCAAAGCTTAATAAATTGTGTAATGATAATCAACGAAACATGCAAATTTTTCTTAACTCTACTTAGAGTTGTTTCATTCAGATATGCTTATGGTTAATCATTGCTGATTGCCATGTCTAAGAATTATAGAATTGTACCTTGTATATATTGCATGTATAAGTCAGGTGTGAAAGGCTGATCACCTTCATTACCATTCGGTCCAGATATATTTGTTCATGTTCAATACTTGTTCAGTCAAAAGTTTGTTCGCGCTAATTCAAAACTATGTTGATGAATTATAGTCAGCTTATTATTCAAATTTTTTCAATCATGATATATCCTTAAATAAATTTAAACTTGTTGGGCAACCTTCATGCTCACCCTTGTTATATCATGATAAAACATTGTAGATTAAGGCGAATGCGTCGGATACAAGGAAAAGATAAAGACAAGTCCAGCTTTAGTTTACATGTGCAGATAAAGTTTGAAGCAGTATTGTATATTAATGTGATTGTATGTCAGATAAGATAATGAATTGCGTATAAGTTAAGGTTACTCAACCTTGGGGAATAGTGTGTAAAGTTTATTGTATAAACAATTTATGTTTATATCTTTTGCAATATTTGTAGAATGATTGTACCAGATCCGTGGTGATTTGGGACCCGAATCTTGGGGACGTCACAAAACATGCTATACAATGCAATGTAATGAGATATAATGCTTCTAATCTATATGCCTACGAATCCAGCAGTCATTATAGAATCAAATTTATTCATCTGGACTCAAAGAAACCAAGCAAGCACGATAACACTTCATATCAAAACCAATCAATAATTCCTTATCAATCCTCGAATCTTACACCGTTATTACTGGTATAGTGCGTATATGCTTAACATCATGCTAACTGATATAAATTCAAATTTAATACATAACAAGTCTCTTAGAAGGCATTATATAGCTTAAACTCAAGAAATTCAAAAACAGACGAGATCCCACTAAAACCAAGCAATTACCCAGATCAAAGGTCCAATTATGCTTTCTTTTTCAATCACGGGGGTTTTTTGCTCTTATTTCTCGTTTTATTCTTCTTTTTTATATAGATAGTGAGTGCGTTTTACGTTCTATCTCACGCTTGTGTTTATGTGGAGTGCTTTTCATGCTTCTTCTCAACCCACCACAAGACTTAATGCTTTTTTTATATATATGGAAGCTTATATACCCCACTTTTCCCCCCAAACTTAGGCTCTTGCCTAATTCTTCGTCTATACTACCTATCCTTATCATTCTTTCATTTAAACTAACATTATCCTTTAGAAATTTGAACTGCTAACCTTATTATACCAGTTTCAAACAAGCACAAGATCCAATTCATAACAAAAGATTATATCAAAGTTCTAATATTCAATACCGTACTTGTTTACTTAATCACAATCTCATCATTGGCTAAAAAAAATGAACTATACTAAATCGCTGGTCATATGCAAGATAACACAATACTTAACTAAATCTCTTTTAGATATATGCGATGAACGATGAACATAACATGATTGACAATTAATAAAACTATTTACAATCCTAAGCTACTATACAGCTACATTACTACATGAATGCAAATATTTTATAATCCTAAAACTAACCAATGAACTAACATATGCAAACCTAACTACTGAAATTAAACATGCAAACATGAAAATTAAACTAAATCCCCCAAACTTGAAAATTACAATGTCCTCATTGTAAAGATAAAGAAATAAATGAGTGAGGACTTCCCTGTAATCGCCTATGCTTGGGGTGGTGGTGGCTGTTGATCGTCATCTTAATCACTAGGTGGAAACCTTGGCATCGGGGCTGGCTACGTAATGAACTTATTATATACTAATTATTATTCTAAACTACAAATTGACTAATATGGATAAAATTACTGAGAACGAAAGTAAAATTTGGGTTGCCTCCCAATTAGCGCTTGATTATAAGTCTTTCAACCTGACTACCCCCTGTTTATGGCGCGTCTGTAAGTGTAATTGCGATGACATCCGTGTTGGATTCGCCACCCCAATAATATTTTAATCATTGACTGTTGACCTTGAACGTCTCCAAAGGATTCCTACTGTATAGTTCAACGACGCCATATGGGAAAACCCTTTTTATGGCAAATGGACTCGACCACCTTGATTTTAGCTTTCCGAGGAACAACCGCAATCTTGAGTTGAATAATAATACTGATTACCCCGGTTCGAACGTTCTTGGCATAATTTTCTGGTCGTGCCATTTCTTGACCTTTTCTTTGTATAACCTAGAGTTCTCGTAAGCTTGAAGTCGAATTTCACGAGTTCATTTAACTAAAGTAGCCTCTTTTCACCAGCAACTACTTGATCGAAGTTGAGTTTCTGAATTGCCCAGTAGGCTTTATGTTATAACTACACAAGTAGGTGACATGCTTTCCCGTAGACCAACTGATATGGTGACATCTCAATTGTTGTTTTGTAAGCAGTCTTGTAAGCCCATAGTGCATCGTCTAATCTGAGAGACCAATCTTTTCTATTCGGGTTTACTACCTTCTCTAAGATTCTCTTCACCTCCCTGTTTGAAACTTCAGCTTGCCCGCTTGTTTGGGGATGATATATCGTAGCTACGTTATGGTTGACCCCATATTTTTTCAAAAGGGTTGTGAATGATCTGTTGCAGAAGTGACTACCCTCATCACTTATAATAGCTCTTGGCATGCCAAATCTTATAAAAATATTCTTGAGCAAGAACTGAAGAACCACTTTGGCATCGTTAGTTGGGAGTGCTACGGCTTCAACCCATTTCGATACATAGTCAACCGCAAGCAAGATATATTGATTATTGAAGGAGGAAGGAAATGGCCTCATAAAATCCATGCCCCATACATCAAAAATTTTAACTTCTAAGATAGTTTGTAGCGGCATCTCATTCCTTTTTGATATGTTACCCACCCTTTGAAATCTATCACAGCTTTTAACAAACTGGTGGGCATCCTTAAATAATGTAGGCCAATAGAACCCGGCTTGAAGCACTTTTGTTACTGTTCTTTCACTTCCATAATGTCCCTCGTATGCAGATGAATGACATTCGTGCAATATGTTCTTCACCTCGCTGTAAGGCACACACCTTCTAATCATCTTGTCGGCGCACTATTTAAATAGGTATGGCTCATCCCACATGTACCACTTGACGTCATGTAGGAACTTTTTCTTTTGTTGCCGTGTAAAATCAGTTGGAAGGACGTTGCTCACCTAATAATATATAAAATCTGCATACCAAGGAAATTCTGCGTTGACTCCAAATAGGTACTCATCTGGAAATGACTCATTGATAACACACTTGTCCTCTTCATTTTTACCCTGATTTTCCAACCTCGATAAATGATCTTTTGATAACCCGGATTTCGAATAATCCAAATTTTACGAATAATTTATTTATTTTATTTAATATTGACATTGACTGTTAATATTGTACTGTGTATCTGTGATACAAGTTTTGAGAATTAGTCAATCTGTGTATTAACTAAGAAATTAGAGTAGAGTTGTGCTTAATAGCTTTAGAAACCCTAACCCTAATTTCTAGATAGGGATCCGACGAAAATCACAGTTATAATATCAGTAACTATGAGTATGTGCTTGTACGGTATTGGAATATTGATCAATGATTGAACAGATAATGTTTAAAACTAATAAACCCTAATAAGAGATTAAAAACCCTAATCTTGGGATTAGAAACCCTAATTAAAAGTCAAGAAACCCTAATTTCATATCCGGGAATCCTAAACCCCAATTAGGAAACCCTAATCCTAATTGGCGAGCATAATGTGTTTATTAAACACTAATATGATTAGGAAAACCTAATTTTATAAGGAAACCTTAATTTTAGTTTTAAACTTTTAATTTTCTAATATAAACCCTAATTTAGAAAATCCTAAAAAGTTAAAGTTGTACAAACTAAGGGTTAAAACCTTAGGGTTAAACCCTAAGGGTTTGTGCAAATGTCAAGTGTACTGTGACGCCCCCAAATTCGGGTATCTTTCAACCCGACATATGGTGCTCCACTGTACTAACATCCATACAATCATTCTATTGAAATACAAAAAAAATGAATGTAATTACAATCTTCTTATTACAATCAAAGTATAATCCTTCCCAGGTTCATAAACCGGTTACATCGTTCATTGTTCATAATGTATAATACAAACAAACTTACTAAACTATTACACAATGCCTAGGCATCCATCTTAGCTTTGCCCTTATCTCTCTTGGCATTCACAGTACGTTCATCTTTAACTGCAGTTATATAATTCACGTAAGAAGTGAGCATGACTGCTCAACAAGTTTAATCAAGGATAACAGTAATACCACATTCATGAATTATATAACAATTCCAACAAAACTGAAAAATAGTTATGAAGTATTATAAATCAATAATACTTTAATAGTTCATAACATCAATTCCCAAAGTATAGAATAGATTAGGAATTCTGAACCGGTCGATAGACCATGAACAGTAACTTTCACTTTTCATACTTGAAAAGTAGTCCACAGCACTAAGGTTGTTCATCTGTATAACTTACGAGCACTTCTCGGTGATCAGCCTATAGTACTCTATGTTGATCAACACTCATTCATTAAACATATTTATTTTAATATTTTTGGCAAACTCGCGTGGCCATCAAAATATCGATGAAAAATACTTTTGTTTGTTCATAGAAAAACCTTACCTTCACGTCCGTACCAATTACTTGGCATAGGATAGCGTTAACATTTCTATATAGAATGATATGAATAATAATCAATCTATATATTACGAATAGTCTAATGAAAGTTAAATTCTGGCATCGACCCTTTCTTAAAAACAAGTCTTGCAATTCAGCTTCAACGAATCACATAAAACTTGGCTAACTTGAAAGTTAGACAAGCGTTAAGAAAACTTGCCTTTCATCGTCTTCAAATAACTTACTCGACTGACCACAACCTTTACAGAATCTACATGATATATTCACATAGCACACTATAATTAGCTAACAAATAAATGTTTCTACCAACTTCTTTCTCTTCTATGTCTTAGTTAACTTAATAACTTTATTAAAGTCAACATGACTTATTACCCTTCGTCCCAATTTATTAATCCACTAACGTTATTAACTGGACTCTAACATTGTCGTTGAAGTACCAACGTTGTTCATCACTCATAACTCATTAACATGCGTTAAATTCCTAAGTTCAATACTATATACCTTAGTATAGGTAGTATAGGAATAACTTTAATACACTTATGAAGTGTACAAACATTACCCCTATAGGTCCCTAAACAATTGAAGTTCAAAACCTAAGTCAATATCCAAAGCCTAACACTCATTGCCATGGCTACTGCCATCCAGTAATAGGGCTCAGCTGTCATTTTATTGCCAGGCTTAGCGTTCTCGGGCTTATGGTCTTGCACAATAAGCGATGCGCTGGCGCGCCATTTAGCAATGAATCAACTTTATCGTGCTTGAAGATCGCGACGCGGCAATTTAAACTATGTTTGGGGCCGCGGCGCCAGACCTCAGTACCAGATTTTCAAAAGTTTTGAAAAACTTTGTGAAATTCATGGTTCATAACTTCTTCGTTATAAGCCCGATTTGGTCCGTTCAAAAGCCTACACATCATAAATAACATAATCTACGCGTTCATATAAGAATTCAACACTTTCGAATCCGTTAACTCAAAATTCACTATTGAATTCATTTTCTAGACGTTCGTAAACGGTAATGAGCGTTCAATGCTCATTTTCTTCGTTTTAAGTTGGAATTCAACGATTCTCGAACCCATAACTCTTAATTACCCTATCTCACGTGTTGACATTGAAAACCAACAATTTCAAGTCTTACGTTAACTTTCGACCTCCAATCTGGAATTTCAACGTTTTCGACGTTTAACGTCTAATTACATAAAATTTTCCATAACTTTATTACTAAGGTTCTCTAAGCCAAATCACATGGAATACCCCATGGATTTCATATCTACATCCTACCCAAGAAAGAT